>JAJHUR010092220.1:0-12151 GCA_027495735.1 Lutjanus campechanus | reverse complement strand
ACAGGACACACACACACGCACGCACGCACGCACGCACGCACACACACACACACACACACACATACACACACACACACACACACACAAACTTGGGAAGCAAACACTGATTTGCATAAAGACGGAGGCTCCCATAACCACCAGTGTATTACCACAAAGGCCACAGCGGGGAAAGCAGGAAGCCGACAGACCCCTCCATTGAGCCTCCCCCACGCCACCCGCCCCTCGCTGCTATTGTCAGTCCCTCAGAAGAGAGCTGTGTTAGACCACACGGCCGGCTGGTGATAAAACACGAGCACACAGGAAAGCAAACAACCGAGGATGTCTCATCTGCTAACGTGTCGCCGGATGAATGCTATTAAGCTATTATTTCTTTGCTCTTTATGCGTGTGAGGGTGTCTCGTGCCCGTTTGTTTGGCCGTCGTCGAGCAAGGATGACCACATCTGTTTGCCACCAGGGTACTAGGCGTTATTAATCTTCGCGAGAGAACATTTAGCGAAATCAAACCTCCATTTATTAGCCCCTAGCGCAGGATTGGAGAACTGGCGAGGGGAGATAATGACTTTAAGCTCCCATTTAGTCAATTAATTCTGAGAAGTGGAATCAGAAACTGCTCGCTTAAAAAAAAAAAAGTCTGTGTTGTTTATGATGACACAGTTCAAAACCATATTTCTGGGCTGAAAGTCATTATTTGGCACCGGCGTTGGAACAAAACGCTGCAGCCCTAATACACTAAGAGAATCTGGAGTGACTTCAGAGAGGAGGGACCAGTTAAAATAATGCGCTGAGAGGGTGCTCAGCTGCCACGGCGCTCGATGGTAAACACAGCCATAAACACTGGTGCAAGTTCATAGAAGCCCATCTTTGTTTTTGTCAAAGTGACAACAGGGAGAAAGAAAAGGGAGTGAGCTGAAAGACGGAGCAGTGTGTGTGCGCGGAGAGAGCTGGCAACCCACAATTTAGTCCAGACTGTGGAGACATAAAATCAAGTGCACTAGAGGAAGGGTTACTTCAGGAGCCCTCTGTGGGTTCTAAACTGGGCCACTCCGGCGACGGCTGCGAGAGAGCTTCGGACTGAGTGATGCGAGCTCTGCTGAATGATGGCACGGTGGAAATAACTAGAAAACAAGGGAAAATAGGGGGCTCTCATTGACTTGGCCCAGATTGTATGATTTATATGGGTTATTTGGTATGCATTTGGGCAGCGAGGCAAGGTAATGTGTTTGCAGTGAGCTCTGGAGCGGTGCACTGGGATGAATGCTGCGGGCACACCCACCCCCAACCCCCCCACCGCCTCTGACAGGGATCGTATGAGCTAATTTGTTTGGATTACTGTCATTCAGTCAAAGGCGGAGTCGCACACAGTGCTTATTTTGACACAAATTTAAAATTTGGTTTCAGTTTTAGTCGGTTACTGAATATTGTAGCTGGTTTAAAGTCGTGTTTTTTGTTTTGTTTTTGTCGGGATTTAGTCGGTGGAGCTCACTTCAGTTCAGTGGAATTGGTCTAATTTTAGCCAGTGTTTTTGTCTCAGCTTCATTTGCTGAAGGATATTTCTCCTGGCTTTAAAAATTCCTTTGAGACTTTGTGTTTGATCATCTAGACTGAGAATATGCTACTAACTCACACACATAATAGTGATGTTCCGATACAGTTTTTTCCTTCCTGATACAGATTCCTGAACTTTGCTTATATCAGCTCATACTGACTTGTTTTTGCAGCTGTATCCTCGGGCTGCAACTGTTGATTTTTCCTCAATTAGTCGATCAGTTGTTTGGTCCAGAAAATGGCCAAAAATGAACAAATACGACGTCCTCAAATGTCTTGTTTTGTCTACAACCCAAAAACATTCAGTTTACTGTCACAGAGACGTTTAAAAAAAGCTGGAAATATTTGGATTTAAGAGGCTGAAATCAGAGAATTTTGACTTTTTTTTTTCCTCAGAAAACTACACAAACTGATTATTAAAAAGTTGGCGATTAATCATTGCAGTTATAATGAAAAGTAAGAAGTAAACATCCTTTGGACTATGTGTTTAGTCATCTAGACTGAGACTATGTTCCTAACCTAATGTACTTATTTTGTGTCATATAATAAAGATTTTCCGTCACCTGAATTTTGCATATCAGCTGATACCCAGTACCGATGCAATGCCACGTACTGATCTGATACAGAGTACCGATCAAATATTAAAATAATGGATGTGATATGATTGATATTATTGTTGTTTATCCTGGATATGGTTTATCCTCACGCTTATTTGCTTTACTAAAGTTTATATTAAATTATGTTAAATGTTGGCCAAATGAGTTAGTGTCTGTTTATAAGTCATAAGGAATGAGGGCTGTAAGATACGATAAAATATATATATATATATATATTGTGGTTATTTTGGCGGAGTAGATGGTTTGGAGTAGATGGTTACTGTGAGCTCGGCTCAGTTAAAAGTAAAAATATGTTAACGGAACATGGCAAGCTAATGGTTAATGTGCCCTGAATCCACAAAGACGTTTGAGCCGGAGACGTTTTTGGGTTGTCCGCACACCGAGCGTCCACTTGGTCTCAAGAATGAACTGATTGGAATTTGGTGGTCAAAGGTCAAAGGTCAAGGTCACCGTGACCTCATTTTTGTCCATGACTCAAGGATTCACACACCAAATGCGGCAAAATTTCACACAAAATGTCTTAATACGATAAAATGATGAACTGATGACCAAAAGGTCAAAGGTCAACTTCAGTGTGACATCATAATGTTCAGCTCTCTATCAGTCCTCTGTGCTCCTCTGTAGAAATAGTCTCTAAGAGAAGACAGCATGTGTCTCACTGGAAATTATTCACTGCAATCACACATGTCAATATAGTGATACAAAAAAATACACTTAATTCCTTTTATTAAATTCCTTCTCCACTACATGACACAAACTCAACCTGACAACCACAAAAGAGTAACAACAATAATAAAGAAAAATTTAAAAAAAAGTATGCAGTACTGTATGCTGAAGAGATGCATGTCAGTAGTGTTTATTATCAAGTCATTTTCTGGTTTCAGATGTTCATTTAACTCAAAGATTCATTCATTAAGGTTTTCTCAGCCTCTTCCCAAAAGGGTGTTAACACTTTCCATCTAATTCCCGACAGCATTTTGATCGTGACGTCTTAAGATTTCCATTTAAGGAGTCTTTCCAGCCCATAGCTGATATATTAATTGCTAAATCTTTTTCCCGTTTTTCTTTTACCTTGTTATCTGGGGTGGTGAGCTTGTAGTTGACACTTTGAGAGTTTCATATCAGAGCCTTACAGTATGTGTCCTTCTTGTTACTGTTGCCTGAAGTTTATTTCTCAGCATTTCCTCAGACATATTAGTCAGATAAACATCCAATACCATCCTTTTAAATGATATCGTTAAGAGTAAGTTGAAATGCTGGTAACACACCTCGGAGTGAAACCTAATGTGCTATTTAGAAACAGAAAGGGGACTTAGAGAGCCGTTAACTAAATCTTGATGCTATTCCAGCGTTGTAGGTTGAATCCTAATTTTCGACTCTGGGTGTTTTGCACTACAGTGCTGACATTCAGTCAGGAATTTCCGTTCAGCTTTGCATTCCAATTTGACTGGGGATTTTCAGCTGTTTATTCGGCAGCATTTCATGATGATGATTTTGCCCTCCTCGATCCGTAGACATTTTGTATTTTCCTTTGTGGTAATATCCCCCATCTGTCTGAAATCTCCTTTTAGTGATCAATTTCCTTGCCTTAATCTGTGAGGCGTGTGCGTCTGTATGTCAGACTTGAGTGGGGTGAAGTTATTTTCAAGACAATGCGACAGTGTGTCTAGACGCTGTTTCTCAGCTAAACAAAAGATCAATATATATTGACAGGCTTCTGAGGGAATTTTCTTTTTCTCTTTGGTCGCATGTGTGTCCATTTTTGCTGCAAGGACGAGAGACACAAGGCTTGTTTTTCTGCATTCGGAGAGCAAAAGTTCATCCAGCTACTCGGTTTTTGATAATTTGCCAGCGGGAGCTTCGGTTGTGAACCACTAACCCACATGGGCAATAAGACAAATGGAGAGCCCCAGATTTGGGTCGAACGTTCTGTTTCCCGATTCGCACGTGGGATTTAGCTGTAAATTTCTCCAGCGAGCAGCATCACATGGATTGTGAATGACACCTCTTAACAAACTGAGTCTGAGACGAGGTCAGGAGGAGGAGTACACTGTTAGAAAGAAGGGTTCCAAAATGGTTCTTGCTTTTGAAGAACCATTTTTTTGCAGAAAGGGGTTCAAGATTGTTGTTCAACTGTTTAAAGATCCTCATTCTGAAATATTCAAATGTTTATCCATGTTCAGTGGTCTTGTGTTTTTGCCTCATCTGTAGAATACAATATGGTTCTTTGTAGAACCCTCGGTGGACAAGAGGGTTATAGCTTAAACCCTTATATACAGGCTATTTTTATACCCTTAGTGGGTTTGAGATAAAATCCTCGGAATATAAAAGGATTCTTGGTAGAACCCCCTGGGTGGGTTCTAGGTGAAACCCTTTGGAAATCCTTAAAGGATTGTTTAAATCCTTGAAGAAATAGATAATAGAAAAGGGTTCTCCGTAGAGCCCCCTGGATGGGTTCTAGGAGTTCTTGAAGTATAAGAAGGCTAGAACCCATTGACTGTGTTCTAGATAAAACCCTTAGAATATAAAAGGGTTCTTGGTAGAACCCTGTGGTTGTGTTTGATATGAGACTCTTTTATAGTGGCACATAGAATCCTATGTGGAACCATTACACCATATAAGGATTCTCTGTCTTTGCCACCACTATGGAACTGGTCCTGTTCCAGTTCAACCACCAAATTTTGAAACTGCATAGTTGGTTCTCAGCTAGGAACAAAAACTAGCAGCTTTTTCTTAGGAACCACAGCGGGCGTCATGTTCTACAGGTTGTTGTGCATTGTGCAGCGCTCTCTGTTGATGACATCCTCAATTACCTTGGTTCCACTCAAAACAAATGGAAACGCAGGTTGGTTCACTAGATTGTACCAAGGTTCCAATAATATTGAATGGAATGGGTTCAAGAACCAGAGTTATTGTTGTGGGAAAAGGCTTTGCATGAGTTCTACATGAGATACTTGGAATATGAAAATGTTCTTAGTCGAATACCAGGGCCTTTCTCCACCAAATAAGTTCTGGTTATTGAACCGGTTCCGTTCAAGATCCTTGGAACCTAGGGGCTACCGAGTGAACCGGCCCACGTTTCCACCAGTTTTGAGCAGAACCATTGTTATCAAGATTCTCATCAACAAAATGGTTCAAAATTAGGTGCTTGAACTGGAACTGGGCTGGTTCCGTGATGGTAGAAAAGGCCTGAGGCAGGGTTCTGGGTGAAATCCTCTCTGGTTCTAGTTAGCACCTTAAATTCTAAGAGTGTAGGGAGGAGGAAGAAGCAAAAAAGAAGGCCAAAGGGAGCAGAGATGGTGGAACAACCTGCTGCTGACACCTCCACACATTAGCAGCCTTTAAGGGCCTCCTCTGTGGATTGTAACATGACCACGTTACCTGTGGCACCAGTGCCCGACCCTCCTCCTCCACCCACTCCTCCTCCTCCTCTACCCCCTCACCCTCGCCTCTTCTCCCTCGCTCGTCGCCCTGGCTGACATTCTCCTCTCTCACTTTTAATTGCACCCCCGGGGCTCTTTCTGGGTTGCTGTGGAAGTCTTCGGCTCAACGGGCGCGATAGGGTGCTTTGCCGTGTCGCTCATATCCCTCGTTAGGGGGGAAGAAAAAAAAAACAGGAGGAGAAAGTGGGAGAAGAAGGTGAGGAGGAGAGAAGAGGAGTAGGCCTACTCTAAGAGGTCACTCCCAAGTCTAGATTAGGCTAAAATGCCATCCAGGCCCATTGTGTGCAACAGCACATGTGCACTGGAAAGGCCATTAGCTGGCCAGATCCAATATGTATTGACGAATGCATTTGTGTGACTCTCTGTGTCCCTGTCTCTATCCTCGCGGTCCTGTGTTCGATAAAACCAATAGATACATTTAATAGCTAATTGTTCTGATTCAAAATGTTATCCCAGGCAATTCTTTGAGCGTAGAATCACGGGGCATTCGAAAATTGGCAGCAGACACATTAATCTTGCTTACCCCAGCACCCAACACAATGCACAAGTCTTATTGCTCTATGGCGACTCCACACAATCTGTGACAGGCAATTTAAAGCAATTTACTTTTTTCATTTTTTCATCAAGCATTTTTTTTTAATGCAATTAAATGGCACATGATATGAGAGCAAAGACGGGGCAGGCGAGAGCGCGAGACAAAGAGGAGAGCGAGTGTGTGTGTGTGTGTGTGTGTGTGTGTGTGTGTGTGTGTGTGTGTGTGTTGTAAGGAGGTAGAAAATAAAGGCAGCCTTGTGCTTGTTGTAAACACTGCCTCTTAACTGGGAGAATATAATTATGGTGTCATGTTCTATTACACACCTTCATTATGACGACGGTGCTCCCGGAGAAAGCGAACAGGGAAAGACGAGACCTGTGGCTCTTTTTCTAAAATCACCTACAGCGACTTGGCGCTCGAGGAAGATGGCTGTGAACAAGGACACGCGCCGTCGCTGTCATGGTTGCACCGTCTTGCTTCAGTTTCTGTTTCTTTAAAGGGAAAATTCTGGTTTGTTACAGCTTGGGTTTGTAGTTCTGTCTGTCATTTTCACTGGATTTTGGTGACATTATATGCAAGTTAACTCTAAGAGCTGTCAGCATCTTTTGAGGTAGTCTGAAATGCCAACGTGCTTTTTTGAGATATTGTGAAAAAAACAACAACAAATTATGAACATCTCTGGAGCTCTGAACCTTATAAACACAAGTGGTGGCTACATATAAGTGATTGAATCATTCAGAAATTTCATGTTGTGTTCAGGGTTAGGGGGAACTTTGGAGTGGCTCTACTGAATATTGATGAAGTAGGTGTCAACGCACCATTAGTAGTGCCCCTCCTCCCTATCTGTCCCCTCCTACTTCTTGTTTATAGGAGTGAAATTGGGGGTTTTCACACGTTGCCTCGTAATGACCCAATAATGACTGCTGAATTAGCATGCCGTTATCATATGAATAGGTCTATTTGCAAATGGGTGGTCTGTCAAGAGCTGTTTTCTGACTCAGAGACTGATATGTGCTTCTGTTCCCCTCAGATAGTCCTACAAATTAAATTCACTGTCTAACTGGTCTATATACATTGAAGTAGACTTTTGTTTTCAAAGAGGTCGGGCAAAATCTCTGTTTAATACTGCTGCAGAGGAAGCACATTGTTGTTGAGATCTGGAGACCAGATTTGGGACCAAATCATCTCTTTGCAAGTCACAAATACATCTTAAGCCAATTCCAAGTCAAGAATCAAGAAAATAGCTCCCAATGTGATCAAATCAAATCATTTTAGAAATTGTACCTGTGTCATAATTGTTTTTGTCCTTGGCCTTGTGTTCCATATTAAGAGGATACTGTGGTTCACTCTGTTGTTTTGTGTGACGGTTTTATTTGTCTGTTTGTATTTATTGTTGTAACTTGAAGCACCGTCTAATGCTGCCTTCTTGGCCAGGTCGATCTTGAAAACGATCTTGTAATCTTAATGAGGCTTTTACCAGGTTAAATAAAGGATATTTTTTATGAACAAGTCATAATCTAACAGTGAGTTTCCAGCCTCAGTGATTCACAAAGTTACTTAGCGGTTGAGCTAACATTAGCTAAGCATTGGGTTGCTAACTATGTTAAGTATTAGCCTCTGCTTTCCGTTCTTTGTGCAAATTCAAATGTCCAACAAAGCATCTCCATCTGTAATTTTTGACCTGCACATTTTGAATACTGCAGTTTATTTTTTGTTGACCACCTTGTAGTTTTTGTACAAAATGGTCTTTGGTATCATTTCTTCCAGCTGGAGCTCAGTAACGTAGCATTATTTTCTCATGGTTCTCTCCTGCACCTTGATTAGATGCTGTCAGATCGGTTCAAACAAAGTGGATCTGGAAATTTACACAATAACTTGCTGATTATAAACAGAGTTAACATTTGTTGGTTCATGATTTGAAAAATTAATTTAATTTGTGGATTCACACTTTTGAAATAGCAAACTTTTAAATCTTTGGGCTTGGGGGAAGGTATCAAGTATTTTCACGTCGAAAGGTTCAAGTCTTTGGTGTTAAAGTCTGAGGCAAGTTGCAAATCTTTTTTGATTTTAGAGTCTGATTGTAGAGAGTCCAAGTCATCACTTTAATGAAGTCTGATGGGGCAAGAAGCAGAAGGTTTAGATAAACTTTATTTGGAGGTGAACCCAAAAGTGAGTGCACCCAAAATGTAAGCTAGCCTGATGAATCTGTGAGCCCACAACAACAGCAAGTATGGTAGGTCAATGTTGAACCGGGATTTCAGTTTATAAACAGACCATTTCTCTCTCCCAGTTAGGGTTGTTCCAATACCGGTGGTGGAAATGCCTCCGATACTGCCTAAAATATTGGATTCTGTATCTACGAGTACATGAGTCCATGCGCCGAACCGATAATACATCATTTATTAGCTTTAAAACACCAAAACACTGTATCTGAATCTGTATCGAGAAGGGAAAAATAGTATCTGAACATCTTTACTTCTGTTTTAGTTTGGCTAAACTGGGGTTTAGTTTACTGACCAACTGGCTCCTCATGTTCTTGACCTATCCGACTTCATCTTAGTAACACTGCCACATTATCATCATTATTAATCTGAGTAATTTACTTGGTTCCAGTAGAAGTGAAAACCAGTTCTCCCAAATAGCAATAAATCAGCAATTCCCTGTAAGTCTCCCTCCAGCTTTCTTTCAACGTCGCTCTCATACAGTACAAATGTAAAGAGGCAGGCACTTTGTCGTAGCCACTGGGCTACATGTGACACTATGGCGTTCTTAACCCGCTGTGACATTTTTTGACATGGCAAAATAAAGCTTTAGCTGACTTACTCCTGGTCGTGGTCCCTTGTCAAGAGAATTATCAGGGCAGGGAGCTGTACAATATGGCTTCCAGGGTATGACAAATGTGGTCAAGGGGCGAGCGCTCCTTGGGGACGGCGGAGCCCTCCATACAGTGAAAGCATTAGCTTTCCATGGTGACATTATGAAGAAATCTATTGAAAAGGCCGGCTTCCCAGTGCTGGGGGACTCGAGGTAGAAAGCTTCATGAGTCTACCCCAGAGACCGACTGGTATTTCCAACTACGCCGAAGCCTACAGCAAATCAATAGCTCAAAGTCCCACATGCTCCTCACCAGCGTCAATTAAGTAAATTCATAAAGTCGAGTGCGCTGGGAGTTGGGGGAGGGAAATAAAAAGGGAAATACTAGATAGAGGGGGAGAGAAAGCAGGGAAAAACCATCCAGTCATCTAGCAAATTTGGATCGGAAACCGAGCTTCTGCCATGAGGGTTGCGGCTTAGAGGAAGCAGAGAGTGGTGGTCTGAGAGACTATTTCTCCACGGGCGTTATTAAGAAGGCTGACAGTCCATCTCACTTTCACCTGCCTCCATCAGCACACGCACTGTTGACCCGGGAGTCTTTTTTTCCCCCCCTTTGCTCGTGCTGAGCCAGGCAGAGGACACATGCAAAGTGACTGGCTTTCAACAAAAAGCCCAGCGATAATGCATATCAGCTCAGGCCTATGCAAGCAAAGTAGGCAGAGGAGGCGGGGCGGGGAGGGGGGAAGGGGGATGGGGCTGGGGATGTTGGGGCAGGAAGGGGGAGGGTGGATGTGAGTTGAAGGGTAGGGGAGAGCTATAAACTGCAACGCATGAGGGAAAAGAGAAAGAGGGGACCTAACCCCCCAGCTTCAACCGCTTGCAATTTGCCTCATAAGGGGAAAGCAGGGCATGCCTTGGCTGCCTCTGGAAGACAGGTAGCGTAATGGATGGGCCAGTCTCCCGGCCTGACTGCTGACGCTGCTCTGACAGGACGTTTCTACCTCTCCTTCACTCCCGCTATCCCTGTTTGCCCCTCAGTGTTGTCACGATAACTACATCTGATATCCAAAACTTTTTAGCAAGTGAAATGCTGAAAGTCCACTTCGCCATCACATCCAGAGGGCATGAGCAAACATCGAAGTTGGAATTTTTGTTTAAAGAGTAGCTGAAGTTCAGGAAGACAGTTTGACTTTTGCTCGGCTGATAATCTCCAAAGTCATCCCTTAAAGCTCTGCGCGGACGTGCAATCATCCACTCTGGAGGGGGTTTTGATTTTTACTCTTCAGTTATTCCATGAAAATATATTTTGAAAGATCAAACTTGTGGCTATCAGACCTTGTAACGGGCTAGTCTTTTTATTAAATGTAGACACCAACTCTGTCAGATGGAAAATCTGATGGAGTTGACATTTTATTGTTTTAAAGTCGCTAAGAGTTCTCTTAACGCTAATCGAAATACACACTTTTAGTTCTGATTTAAAAGGGGTACAGAGTTGTCATGTTGTGGTTGAGACACATTTGATAGTTCATAGAGCATGAAGTTGTTGAAAAATAGACAGTTTACCAGTGCTTGAGCAGTTTTCCAGCCTTTTTTTTAACCAGGAAGTGAGACAGGGGAGCTCAGGGTATAGCTAAACCTTTTCATGCCTGATTGAATTATGTTTTTGCAAAAAAAAATGACGGAGAATGGGTGTAATGCATAAACTATAGCAGCAGCTATACTGATTTTTTAGACAGTAAAACAACCTAAACAGCAGACAGCAGTGCACTAAAGAGGTGGCTACTTTTTTGAAAGGCCAAAATGGTCAATACTCGACTCAGAAGTTGTACAAAGGTAAATGAACTGAAGATGGATTGCTCCCCAGCCACTGGGGACGCATTCCTAATGCCTGCATGCCGGTCCCAAGCCCGGATAAATGGGGAGGGTTGCATTAGGGAGGGCATCCTCCGTAAAAAATATGCCAAATCAAATATGTGGATCATAAAAAATCAGAGTCCCATCTGTGTTGGGTGGAGCCCAGTTTGTCATGGAGACAATAGCTCTGTGGACAGATGATCTGCTGTGGCGACCTCTAACTGGGGGAGCAGCCGAAAGAAGAAGAATAGAAAACTGATTTGCAATTGTTTTTTTATAAGCAATTTATTGGGGCCATATACCAAGCAAATATGATGAATACTCTAAATTTCCGACTTCTTAAATGCAAGAATCTGCTGTTTTCCCCTGTTTCATAATTGTAAACTGAATATCCTTGGGTTCTGAGTGACAAACAAGCCAAAAAATCATTAGTTGGAGCCCTTGTAAGACAAATAAATTAATAAAACATACTAAAAGCAACAAGCATGATAAAACCATGTAAACTGCTTCATCTAGAAAACCGTGTATGGTCAAATTGTCTAATGAACAAATTCTAAAGCAAACAAACAGATGTGTTTTATATAATTTAAGTGCGAATGAAAGTAAGTGAACATGTGGTGTAATGACGTGGGCGAATGTGTGAATCCTTAACCTTTCAATGTGTGGCCGTGGGCATGGACATCATAACAGGAATAGACATAACAGCTCAGAACAAGGACAGCAAAGCTGAACAAATACAGATAAAGAATACACTGGACTGTACACAAGAATGTGGGGAAAAATAGGTGTATATTTAAATATATATGAATAATATATGAATAAAGATAAGAAGCAGCAACAAATAAAAACTACATATGTTACAAGTCAAGTGTTTATAAGTTGTAAACAAAAAGGTCAGTTTGCTAATTAGCAAGTGAACAAGCTACCATGCTGCTCGACAACTTTCTTCTTTTCTAAATTTCTTTCTTTGATATAACCTCATATATTGCGGCTTATACGCTGACTGTTTCATCTCGGCTATTTTGCCCTGTCTATTCAAATGAATTGTTCTGCAAGTTACAACAGGCTATAAAAAGTGTCAGTGCTAATTAGCAAGTCAACAAGCTTGCATGTTATTGGATAAGTGTTTTGTTTTTTATTCTTTCTTTCTCATATTTAACTTAATATAATGTGGTTTATACATTTTGTGTGTTTATATATCATCTCATACAAGTAAAGTGTTCTGTAAGTTAATGCAAAAAGTCAGTGTGCTAACTAGCAAGTTAACAAGCTAGCATGCTGCTAAACAACTGTCTCGTTCTCTTTTTTTTTCTCTTTTTAAACTTAATATTTTTTGGTTTTG
>JAJHUR010092216.1:0-18153 GCA_027495735.1 Lutjanus campechanus | reverse complement strand
CACACTGTGTGGCAGGCTGTCAGCTAACATCAGCTCCGGGTAAACAATGTCATTAACATGCAGACACTGTGATCCTGTTTGGTCTGAAAATTTGAAGCTTTTAGTGAGCTGCTGTCATATTTAAACGATAATGTTCACATTTCACATTTCTTGACTTTCTGTTAATATGTGTGTGTCCTACTGAAAAGTGATGAGGAGGTCTGAGGTCCATACCATCCTGGATGCTGCTCTGAAGGTGGTTGATGATGGCGGTGAGGATGGTCGACAGGTTCATCACATGAGCGCACTGAGCGAGGCCCAGAGTAAACAGCTCGTTCCAGCAGGCTCGCACCAAACTGGTGTTTGCCTCCTGACTGAGAAAGACACACACAGAAAACACAGATAAGTGTGAGCATGTAGACAGATAATCATGCACTGCATTCCTGTAGTGTTCACAGAGTTATACACTGTAAATAGACAGGAGCTTCCAGTCATGGAATTTGAAACATTGCAGGCTTTATTAAGTTGTAAAAGTGGCAGAATATTGTCATTCAGACATGTTTTATGATAATGTTCATTATGGCTTCATTTATACATGACAGGATACTTACGGGTGAGAGAGAGAGAAAGACATGTAAAAATGTTATAATCAAAGAAGAGGGATGTTTTTGTTTTTTCACAGCTGCTGCAGAACTGATTAATGTTAACCTTTATTTTGCAGTTGAAACTTTAATTAATGATTATTGTGAGAGCAGAGACACTCGCCTCTGCTTCTCTCAGTGAACCCACTGATACATTTTCACACAAATTTCACCGTTTAATGTTGTTAGTGAGCAAATTCTGCTGCCTTTTTTATAATAGTCAACATGAACAATGACTGGGTGTTAAATTTTCTTGTTCAATTCCACTTTGTGTACATTATTTAGTCCATTTAGTTGAGCGTTGGGAGTAATAAACACTAAAAATATAGACATGCTGGTGTAAGATCTCAAGAAGATCTCGACTGTGATTTCAACAACTGAAAATTGGCCTATAAAAGAGACGATGATTAAATAATACATTTATTACAGTGATCTCAGGCGAGTTAGAAGACACAGTTGATCTATCTCTTTGCATGTTTTACTTTGTACTTCTGCAGTCTTTATGTTAATCCAACAGTATTCAATTCAGTGCTGTGTCCAAAGTGTTACAGCAATGTTACATGGTCTGACCTTGTGAGAATGCTGTTGTGATGATTGTGGCATAAAAGTGACCAGGGTGCTTATTCAGACATTATACCAACATGTCTTTGCCAATAGATTAAAATAAAGGAGTGCATGTCTTTAAGGTGCTTAACAGTATAACTGAAGTTTTCCAGTGTCAAATGCATCCTCACCCAAGAGCTGAGAAGGCAGGGATGGAACGCGCCCAGTGCATGGAGAGAAAGAGAAGTCTGGATGCTGACTCACAGATGTAGTGTACATTCAGATACTCAGGCATGGGGCTAGGCATCGTCAGCTACACAGAGAGGAGAAGAAAAAGGAAAGGAAATTAATTAAAAACATTCGGCAAATGACAACCTCCAGATTAATAAAAAGATTACTTTTTTGTAATTTCACAACACAGTTGGACTTAAATTCCTCCAGGATCCCTTTCTCTCTCTTGTGGACCCCTGAATGAATCTGTGTCCCTAATTCATTCATAATTCAAGTCAAGTGCGTCTGTACGAGTTGACTCCACCCACCTTAAAGCCGACATGGCTGTCTGTGAGCAGCGGTCCTTCCACCTCAATGATGGGGGTCTCCTGGTCTCGACCGATCAGCTGGATGGTTGTTCCACTGACACACTTATCTGCCAGTCTCTGCCCGACTTCAGGTGGGTTGAAAACTTTGGCCAGGGTGTCAAAGGCACTATAGAAACACATACATACACACGCCTTTAAATTAACTGCACCATAAATAGAAATGTGCCTTCTTCTTGGATGCATATGATTTTGTGTACACTTAAGTTGGCATGAAACCTTGACAAAGTCGTTGTTCATCTCTCATTTGAACCTTTTTTGGGTCTTCAGAGACAAACATGTTCCATTTTAGATGCCTCTCACAAACACACACCCCTCTTCTGTGTGCACTGCTGACTGGACTGACCGTGTTATCTCACTGGCAGATTGCTCCTCATGTTGGCAGTCTGAGGTATCTCCATTGTTTAGATTCTCTTTTAGCGAGTCACTCAGGTTGGCCAGTGATGTCACCACATTGGCTAGTGTCCCCAAGTCCCCCTGCCCAGACTCCATCTGAAGACAAATGAAACAATGCAGATTATTTCCTATCAACTGGGCCATTACAGACACAAAATATGGTGTCCTAAACTGAAACAAAGCAGAAAGATCTGTTCCCTGCAATAAAATCATATGACAAATGCTTCTTCAAACATATTAAAGATAAATAAAATTGAAAAAACAAAGAATTTATTGTATTAAAAGCAAATCTGCCTTAAAACAAACAGAGACTCTACAGATTAAGCTTTATTTTAGCCCCCAGCTGGTTGCCCCCGTCTAATTTTATAATCTGGTGAGAACTGCTGCCAGATCAGTTGTCACTCGATGCGCAGTCTGAGGGGGTCGCAATACCTGAGCGATCAACAATCTGGCTCTGGGACGATCTGATGGGTTTTTGGCAGGTCAGAAATTTTGGACAGCTGTCTCTCAGTTTGAGCAGTTCCACAGTCTGGTTTACCTCATGGCTGCTGTCTAAAGATCTGTTATAAACTGTCATGAGCAGCTTGTTTTAATATTATTGGAGTACCACATGTCGCAGTTAAACCTGTAGCTTTGACTCAGTGCTTTCACAACCAATCTCTTTGGTTCAGGTAAAACATACTCTGGTGTGTTTTCCATGTTAGTGCGCTACAGGTCGTTCAAAATTTGGATCACTAGACTCTTTAACAGTTTCTTTCGCAAGGCTATCAACACGCAATCAACATGCAATACATTGATGAGCAATAATTTACTACATGTACAGTAATATAATTATAATTATCTCCTGTGAAATTTTAACAGTGCAATAATTATACTGTTCTAAAGTATATCACACATACTTTCACTTAGTCACTACATATTTATTTATTTCTTAATTTAGTCAGCTATCTTTCTTTCTTTTTATTGTGTTTTAATGTGTCTTTAATTTTGCCACAATAAAGGCTTTCTATCTGTCTATGCTTCTAAATCATGTGTGCAAGTCAGCACAAGAACATTCCCTGATTAAGAGCTGTTAAACCTGAAATGTATTGAGCTCAGTTCATTAAGTCCATTAAAAAGTGTGACAGCCATCCCACAGTAATAAGCACTGAATCATTACTGCATAAGACGCCTCCTTTCCATCCTGTCTTTACCTGATTGGAATAATTCATAACACGTGGTTGATTTGCAGTCTAATAATACCAATAAAGCTTATAATCAGCGGTTTCTTCTTGAGCTCTTTGGGCGTTAAAGTGCTGCATTAACTTCTGTCAGATTTTGATTTCCCCACTTGGGTCATAATGATGCAGGATGACAATCAGACAGATTATGTACTGGGGCTGCACGATATAGTTAAACAGTGACTGAAGTTGTGATTGCGATATGATTAGTGGGAATGGTAATTTTTATATTCAAATTTTCATTTTTACTGAAAAAAACTATTAACATTTTGATGATGTGACATTTATTTGGACCGGTACCAAACAAACATGTTTTCTTTCATTTCAACTTCAACTTGAACTTTATTTGTCCCCCAAAGGGCAACTGATTTTGCAGCAACACAAACAAAGACACAAAACAGAGCCTACATAGGGTACACTGGGGGGTTAGGGATATAGGCACTGAATGTTATGGGCTCAAGAGAATGACGTGGCAGGTTGACGTTACAACCCCAATACAAAAAACAATACGTGCTAGAATTCAGATTAATCACCAACCATGGTGTAAAAAAAGAAAAAACAAAAAAACAAAAACAAAAACAAAACAGTAAAATAAATATCACTAGAATAAATATAGGATTTAACAATACAGTTCAACAACTATGGTAAAAAAAAAAACAACAAAAAAAAAAAAAAAAAAAAAAAAAAAAAAAAAACAGTACTCCATTATAATGCTGTTTTCTCACACATTTTTCCTTTTTCAAAACATTGTGATTTGGTTCTGATTTGGTTCTGATTCTGTGATTCAGATATGGCACTTGGTCATACTGCAATTTTGATAATATTGCGATTGACTGTGCAGCCCTAATATGTACCAGACTAGATTAATGGAAGTGTCTGCCCAGCTCTACAGATTTTCAAGCTCAAACTTCTTTATTTGGTTTACCCCCATTAATCACCAAATGAAACAGCCTCATCGTGTAAGAGCAACAAAACCTGCAACATCTCCCCCAGAAGGATAATACTTCCATTACAAGCAGCAGAAGGAGACAAAGAACAGCAGAGCAGGAAGATGTTGTATTTACAGTAACTGCAGTTCTACCTTTGAGTCAGTGGCCAGCAGCAAAGTTCCATCACTCTGAATGACCGGCTGCTGGATATTAACCAGCATCCCCTGGTCCAGCAGGCTGGATCTGCATGACACAGAGTATTATCAAAAACCAGTTCATGCAACAGTGACATCAGCATCAACAGCTGAGAGATAGAACAACACAGAGCTCAGGCCTGAGGTCTGTCTGTAGGTCTGAATCCCACTGACCTGGAGCCGTCTGTCTCTGTGTCAGAGATAAAGGTTGGTGTGGCGATGAGCGGACTGTTTAGGTCCTTACGAATATAGATCTTTTGGGTGGAGGCAGCACAGTTGGAATGCTTCTCTCTGGGCACAACGTCGATGGGCTTTCTCTCACTCTGGACAGCTGAGGATAAACAGCAGGTAGACAAACCATGTTTACTTTTTTCTAATGGTTCTAAGTGAATGTTTTTAATAATAAAAGTGATCCTAGAGTAATGTTCTCCTGCAGATGCATCGACAGGGTTTCTGCAGTGTTCACAAGAATTAATTTAACTTTTAAAGACCTTTTTAGTATCATATACAGTTTGGACACATTTTGTAGTAAGCAAAAATGTTAAAACAAGGCAAAAATATTTTATATTTTAGATTCTTAAAAAACAAAAAAGACACTGTCTTCTGCACTTGCAATCAGATTTAATAACATTTTTGTTATTAAATCTTGCAGAGGACAGTGTGTGAGTCCTTTTTGCTTTTTCATCAACATTATCTTCTCCTACACACCTGTTGACCTACAAGTGAGCAAAAGTTTTATGCTCTTTGTTATTTTAGATTCTTCAGAATAGCCACCTTTTGCTTTGATGACAACCTTGCACACTGCTGGTATAACCTGAACCATTTCTTATAAAAATAAAGAAAAAACACTGAATGAGAAGCATGTTGAATCTTTTGACTGGTACTGTCCATTAGATAGCAATTTAGTGTCTTTTTTCAGCCAGAAATCAAGTAGAAACACAAAGGCCTACAATTATTTTTTAAGAATGAATTCATTGACATTTATGGCACATTTTTTCTCTGCCAGGCCTGGAGGGGATCATGCATCGGCATCAGCAACAACTGTGGCCAGTGACATTATGTTTTTGGGTCATCCCATTCTGGACGCTGCATCTCAAGAACACCTTTAGAGAATTTCTGCAAACAAATGACCACGTGGACTCAAGGATGAACCGTCCTCTTTTGGTGGTCAAAGGTCAATGTCAAAACATGTTCTTGGCCATAACTCAAGAATCCATCTCCTAATTATGACAAAATTTCACACAAATGTCTAACAGGATAGTAGCAATACTGGAGAGTAACTACTCACATGTGATTAAATTACAAAATAAATGTAATTGAATTTTATTACAGTTACTTTATAGATCTGCACTCTACTGAGTGCATTCTTCTAGTTTCAGTACTATAATTAATAATACAATTAATCAACAAATGCAACTTTTTTGTAGCAGAAAATTGATGCATGGTTTAACCAATTTAAAAAATCATTCTTTAATTTAAATTAATGTTAGTTTTTGTTAAAATTGACACTTGCCTATTATGAGACAATGAGCTTCCTCACTACGGCAGCTAACAGTAATGACTTTGTTTGCTACAAATTTGATGGTGAAATTCCACAAAAAGGGTTAAATATCACTTGCAGTCTATATATGTATGAAGTCTCCTGACAGCCCACAACCACGCACAAGAAACAGTTCCAACTATTGTTGATTTATTTTTTCTTATCCCTGGCACTAATGCTGAATGTTCCACTTTAATCTCAAAATGTAAAATTTAAGAAATAATCCTCTTCTTCTTTCCTTCCTTATTGTGGCTCTAATGCTCAGTACTAAAATTAAGACTTTATAATTCTTCGTAAGGCTTTCTTTTTGAGGGAACTGAATTAAACTTTTTAATATTTTTCAAGACCAGCAGATACCTGCAAATACCCGTCTTGTTTCTAAGTGACTTTTTTGTCTGCATGTTTCGGTGTGGTCTCCTGGATTTGAATGCTAACTCACAGTCAGTCTTCATCCCCATTTTAAGGCATTTCCTCAACCGACAGAACTGGCAGCGATTGCGGTGATGTTTGTTGATGACGCAGTCCTGTTTGCTGCGGCAGCTGTAGGTCAGGTTCTTCCTCACACTCCTCTTGAAGAAGCCTTTACATCCCTCGCAGCTGACTGCTCCATAGTGACGCCCTGAACACAGAGAAAAAACAGTCAGATTGTGTGACTCACTGTGTGCGTGGGTGCAGGTTTGATTGCTGACAATATGCAGCGAAACATACTGCTGGATTTGGCATCAGTATACATCAGTAAAAACGCCTACAAATCCTCACAACACCTGGTGATGTAAGCTTTAGTACCTGAAGCTTTGTCCCCACACACCACACAGTACTCCACTGGCTGTGGTCGGCTCAAGTCCCCCGACTGCCCTAACAACCGCTCCATTGACACTGGATCTGTGACGATCTGAAAAGCAAAGTCAAACACAGGCCATTACTCTTGAGTTTCACCTTAACACAATGTCATTATCATAATTATAACGCTGTCTGAAAATAATAACAAAGATATTAAAAATAGTATCACACTCTGTACCAGGGGGTGATGGGGGGAACTGTACCTGTATCCTTCCTGGCATCAGGCTGTCTGCAGCAGTGAAGATGAGCTGCTTAGTGTTGTGGCTGTCTGGTGAGGCCAGGATAACCTTGCCTGCCCCTGAGCTGTCAGCCGTAGTCAGAATGAACTGCTGCTTGGGAGCAGTGGACGGCTTCATCGCTGTCACTATCTGGATCTTCTGACCCGTCTGCTGGTCGGTTACAATCTGAGGGTGATGAGAGATGGAAGAGGGAGACAGACAGAGAGGGAGGTGGAAATTAACATGCACCAATGGGGCTGAAGTAAAAGAAGAGAAGAGAGTGACATTGACGGTGCGAGAGCAAAGTCACATGTTCAACTTGTTCCTCGCCGCTGCTAATGTGGCGAAAGAGGACAACATCAACAGGTAGCAGTGGTGTCACACTCTCTGAAGCTAACTGATGTTGAGAGTACAGCAGTTACCTGTATTCGCTGTGGTGTTGTGGCAGGCTCAGCGGAGATGACCTGAAAGCGCTGTGGAGATTCACTCATCATTGAGTCTGAAGGAGAGGATGACACCTGCAATGTGAAACACATTTCAACAAGCTCAAACACATAGAAATTATAATCAATATGTCTACAACATAACTATATATTCTACTTGAGTCTGTTGTATAAAGCATAGAAATGTTATTATGCAAGACGTTTACGTAAAAACAAGTCAGAACTGTCTAGAGGACCTCTGTCTACAGAAGGCATGTCTCTATGGCAACAAATAAAGGCAGCATCCACTACCACACAGCCAAACAGATGAGCACCACAGCATGTTCAATTAAAAACAGCCTTCATATGGGTTATACGGAACGACTCAGACTGCCAGCTACTAGTACATGATGAAAGTCTCCCTCTGCATGCTCACCTCTGCCTCGTGCTCAGAGTCCACTTTCTGCTGAGGGAGCAGATTGAGGTTGGTCGTCATGATGATGTAAGGTCATTAGTGAGGTCTGTTGGAATGATGCCACAGACATTAATCAACCACAAAGGTGCAAACAGTCACTGAAGAGCACGAGCAGGTCAACGCTGGAACGGTTTTATTAGTATAACGTGCTGGTGGATCATAGAGCATGCATTATAGCATTCATTATAAATCTATGATGAAAGTTTATTTCTTCTTTATGATTTAATAATCTCTCACTAGGATTACAGTTTTTCTTCATTGTTTTAAACATGAGATGTCTAAAAAAAAAGTAGGTATGCAAAGTAATGGCCTTTTGCAGATATGCAATATTTTTTAACCCATTTTGTCTGATTGCTTATGCTGACACCAATACATAAACATGTTTTTGGGGCTACATGTTATGGTAAAAAATAAATAAAAATAAATTTTGAGGCTATTGCAATATGTTTCAAGATTAGGGGTAACTATTGCACCACAATTTTCATTTTCACTTAAAGTAATGACATTTGTCATCATTTGTTGTTGTTGGGTCTGTGCCAATCAAACATCAGAAAATCCACAACAAACATAATATTTATTACCACTCCGTATCTTTACCTGTCAATAACATCAGGTAACAGATTTTCATCTACATTACAACTGCTGTGATATTCTTCCTGTTCAGACTTCTCATGTAAATATTTGTGTGACAAATCCAGTCAGGGCATGACTGCAATGATATCACCACAACAAATCCATGACCTTTGAGTGTGACCTGGACACATGATTTCAGTTCAGTTGATAATCAGATTACACTGCAGTCTCACAGTGTCCAATATGAGAAAGCAACAAAAGTGAACAACTGATGTCCCTTCATTGAAATTTACCACCTTTTATATGCACATCTCTATCACAGCTGCTGTCTTTGCTATCATTTATATTAACAACTGGCAGGTAACAAACCTGGAGTGACTCTGTACATGTGACTTTATACTGATTATGCAGTCAGAAGTTTTGTATCTCTGTATATTCACTCACGGAGAAGTAAGATTTTCCTTTTGAGAGATTGTGAGCAAAAAAATGGACTGTTTGCACTATTGGTAAATGTTTTATAAAACATGCTTTCTATGTAAGAGTTTAGGGTGAAAAGCAAAGTGAACTGTGTGACAAGAACCACAAATCATTCAAAGTTAAGTGAACGCCTTTTAAGTTGCGATCACTGCCTTTGAACACAGAAGTTCATCAAATCAGTGGAGAAACACTGCAACAGAGTACTAGTAAAAGACTGATTAACTGTCAGTCAGCCAATTAATTGGGGTGACTATCTGGCATTGATCTGCAAGCAGCCTTGTGAATGTGGCTGCTGTGCATCCTGCTGCAAACATTTGCCAAAATTTCCTCCAGAGCATCTCTGCAGCACTACAGTACCTCAATATAATGCTATTATTTTTTTTTTCAAAACATTGTAATTTGGTTCTTTTTCTGTTTGGAAATTGCACTTGGCCATATCGCAATTTCAATATTACTATTAACTGTGCAGCCCTAGTTATCATATATAGAATAATGCAGCTGAATTACATCACTTCTAACACACTGTACCTCACTAAAATGCCAGTCACATTCTGAAATCTACAGCATAACCCAAAGTATTTTTATTTTTCAGTAAATAAAAATCATTTCAATCTAAAACAGGCTGTTACTGACTAACCATGTATATTATCAGATGTAGTATGCATGAAATAATTAAGTTAAACATTACTTTTCTTTATTTTGATATTAGCAATATGTAAATCCCTCACTGGCCGCCCTGTTCTCTAAATATCATCATATCAGACGACCACTATAAAATACTCTGTCTCTGTCTGTCTATCTTTTCAATACAACTTAAATAATAGTAATACACATAATGGCACACAGACAAAATCAGAGCCAATCATATCCCCTACAGTTTATTTGTATTTGAAAATTTATAGTGACACAAAGCATTTGGGCATCTTCCTTGGCAGAATGAAGTGAGAGCATCCACTCCTACCATGTATTTGACAGTTTTGACAGTGCCTTAGTTGATTTGAGATCATGATAACAAATGCGATTTGACAGCATGAGTGAAAACTGATTTATGTGCCTGCAGCAGCACCCTGCAGGGAGGAGCATGCTGCTTCATTATGCTGACCGATTGGACCGACACAGTGCCCATCAATACCTCCTTTCTAAACGCATCACAACACAGAACAAAATGGAGAACCTGGCAGTCAGCCAATATCGCTGGAGACGAATCATTATGATAAATATATTGGAGTAATTTTCTTTGAAGACAGTAGAATGGACGTCTCTCAATATACTGATAATAAATGTAAAAATGCAGCTCTGGTGAATAAAGTCACAGTCATGGTAATGTCAACCCACTTCTGTCCCCGGGATGGCAAAGGTAAAAGGGTCGAGTTCATCTGCAGCAGCAGCGGCTCTCCAGTGTTAGCTGTTTAAGCTAGCTTCATACAAGTAAACGCAGTACAGGCTGCAGCAAGCACCCGTCTCTCCCCTTGGATTTGTCATTACAGCATGCAGGGGTTGTTTCAGGCTACGTCAACAGTAGTGTCACAAAGTAATTACTTTAACTGTCTGTAAAGCCTGTCAGCGCAGACAGACAGCGCCGAGCGCTTCACGCTCCCTCCCCGGATCCCGAGCAGCCAGAGTCGGGCAGGACGGCAGCTCCGCTCCGACAGGCTAACAGGCTAGCAGGAAGATTAGCTGCGCTCTTTTATCATCCAGTATATCACGGAGAGCTTTCTACGGTTTTCAAGCCAGGACTGAGACTTACCTCCGACAAACGGCGGTCATAGATTTAGGGCTGTCTGCTATTTTATAAAATATTTGTTTTGGTTTTCTTCTGTTAAAGGTCATAGTTCGTGACCCCGCTCCGCAGCGCGTCGGTGATGTTCAGATTTTTTTTTTTTTCTTCTTCCTCTCTCGCGTCCCCGCGCGCCTCCAACCCCCCTCCTCCTCCTTCTCCCACCCTCAGCGCGAGCCAGACAGGACTGACGTCATCATGTCTGACTGTCTATCCAGGGATTTTACTGTCAAGTTCTTATGTGTTATGAAATTAACACGGTTAAAGAAACGGTGTAATAACAGACCAATTACACCGTTTCATAAATGTTTCTGCTTTATTAACTTTATCTTATTCTATGATTCATCCCTGTTTGATTTGTGATATATTATGGGGGTGGGGAAATAGGCCTACTCCTCCAAATTTAATACCCTAAATTTTATTTGCTGCAAAAACGATTTGTAATATTGGCAACTCAATCTCTAAGGAGACCTCTTTCCCCTTGTTTAGAAAACTGAATGTCCATATGACATAAATATTCATCTGATATGTGTGCATATGTACAAATATATGTTCTTGCCCTTTTCTTTACCATAATTGTTTCACAACTTATACAAATTTAATTCTCAAATTCATTCATTCATGATCATCCTCACATTCCTTTTTATAAAACATGGCTATATGCATTTTTTGTTGCCTTTTCCTGAAATTATCATTATTATTAGTAGTAGTAGTCTGACCCTCTTTTTTCATTATTTATGCAGTTTTACTTGTGTGAAAAAAATTAAAGATAATTTCTTAAGTACGGTTTCCCCATCATTAATTTATGTCTGATCTACTGTCCTCAATGGAACAGAACAACTTGAAATCATTGTCATTTAAGTTGTCATTTCTTCTAGTTTGATTTTTTTCTGTACTTTTGACTTTTGAAAGATGCCTGTACATTCATTGTATACAGTGCATTTCTATAACTGATAAAACATGTTTTATCCCAGGACCACATAGGACATACTGCAAAACATACTAAACACACTTATCTTGAATTACAAAAGATTAATGTAATCATGGATCACCAGATGCATTAGATGAAAAGTATAAAGGTAAAGATTGATAAAATGACAGTAATAAATACATCATAACAGAAATAGATACGCACAGATACACTTTAGAAAGAACAAATACATCAAAGGAAAAAAAATCACATGGAGGCTTCTTATAAATTAAATTTAGAGAAATATCCCTCAGAAATATTTTGCTATACCAGACAGTGAATGGTATTTAGTTTGAGTGACCTAATTTACCCACCATGAGATTCAATTCCTCAATTCCTCTGAACATAATCTGCTCTCAGAATCAAGAACATACCATAAAATAAAAAAAATGTCACATTGAGCCTATAATAACTTCCTCATAATATTCAGCTTTGAAGTCCACATCTGTCCCTGAACATGTTTATAATTTATGTAAGCATTAATTTTGAAGTCATTATTCTGACTTTTAGCTGCCTGTAACAAAGAACCAATTAGAATGTGATTAGGAACTCAGAGGCTGACAGTCCCCGCAGTCATCAGAGGGAAGTGTCGGCTCACCACAAGGCTGACACAGAGAAATTACTAGGTACTGATGGCCCCTGTGGCTTCACACTGTCAAGAAACATTTAGAATCTGTGAAGAACTCTAATCAAATAAAGTGTGACACATTTTAAAAGGGATAGATGGTACAAGCATCATGCATATGACCAAGCTGTTTTCTAAAGGTTTATAATTAAAAAAAACAAGAAATTTGCAATAAAACAATTATCCAGACATACAAAAACAATGTTTAAAAACCTTCATAATGCCGTTTTGACATAGTGTGACTAATAACAAATACATTTATTCCTACTTTTAAATGTCAAACACATGTGAATGAAAATATTCTGTCATAATACATAGACACTGTGAAGAAACCTATTAAAAAGGTCTGTCACACATTAAAAACATGTACTTAATGCTATAAAATCAACCATATTTTATTTACTACAAGTTCATAACTAAAGCAAGTACAATAAAACAAACATGTTTCACTTCCCTTACAGCTATTCTTTACATTTTTTAATTTTAGTTTATTTACAATTAATTTAGAAGAAATGTATCCAAACATGTGAAAACACAATATGCTTATATAGTCAAAGTTTTATACACAAGTACTGTCGAGACATCATAACTTTTACATGTGAAGTTGAACATTTAATCCTCCTTCCACTCAGACATTTGTGTTGTCCTGTTTGACCTTCACTGTGCAGCGTGACGTAGGTGCAGAGTTTGACACTGATAAAGGACTTTTCAGTGAAGTACAGCAGGAGACATCAGACACAAATTATTATGCAAAGCAGAGTATTTTTATATGTCTCAAACATTTTTGGAAGGGGTCTTTAAATAGATTTCATCTAGTCACAAAAATATCCCATTGTCATACATCTTTTTTTATACTGTCTGTATTCACCAACTTTATTTAGCTTGTATTTCAACAAATGGAGGTAATGTAGTTGTGTTATTTGCACAGCCCCCATCAAGTAAACAACTACCCTAAATAATATATTGAGTGAAGATTCCTCGGGCATATTTCTACATCTCTTTCTTTCCACTGGTGCATTCAGTTAGATCTGTGAAGCAGAGCAGCAGAGTATCAGTGTTAGTATTTGCATGAGCCATTTTGCCAGCATTTACATGACCCCCTCTCTATTTAATTCAAACCATTGACCTTTGTAGTCCAGCCACAACAGAAAACAAAAATTTGCATTCAAAACAAAACCTGAAATGAAAAAGGAAACATTGGCATTAAAACACTCCCCTCAAACCCCTCCTCTCTGTGTCAAAATGGTGACAGAAAGTTGAAACTGAATACCAGCAACACTGAAAAAAAATGACAGAAAAAAAGTAACAGAAAAAGACATCAAGAAATCAGAGGATTAACATAAGGTAACACTTTGTTGTCTGTTTACATATTTGTCTTGCATCATAAGCTCCAACAACCATCAGAGATGTAGTACACTGAAATAGAAAAACACATCAGAATACTAAAAATACCTAAATAAAATTAAATCATTTTAATATCCATTTTATTAATCAGTTTTTTCAGTGCCAATGAAACTTTTTCCAAAACAAGTTTTTCAGTATCAGTGTTTCTTTTTATAAAGTAGAATATCTACAAATACAACTATTAATCTAAAATAAGAAAAATAAATATATAAATACAATGCAGTTTTCATCACAATAGTGTATTACTGCACAAGAATAGTTGCAGTATCATGGATGTAACTTATTGCACAGTATGAATGCAATTATTCCACAGGAATAACTGTAATATTGCACTAATGCAGATGTATATTTCACAAGAATAATGAAGTTATCTGTTTTCAATGCCAGAATTATGATACTGTCCTGGCCCCATACAACCTGGTCTTATGAATTTATGTCTAATGTTTTATTAATGTCTTATTTTATATTTATTTCAATGCTCTTGTAAAGCATTTTGCATTGCCCTGTGTGTGCTTGTGCTATATCAACTTGCCTCGCCTCAGCAAAAAACAGTGCCTCTGAATGACCATCAGATGTCGCCCTGCACCTTCAGTTGTGAAGAACAAAAGGCGCACAGCAGACTCACATATTCAAATGACCCTCATTAAAATAATCCCTCTGATGTGTTCTTCTATCAAATAGGGCCCTTTGTCTCATTTCCTCTTCATTTAATCTTGTTTACAGACTCTGCTTGCACAAAAGGCTACATTGATTTTTTTTTTTAGATCTCCATCCCTGCGGCCAATAAATGCTTTGCAATTATTTACACATATTCCAACAATAATCAGAATCTGTGTCTATTATTACATTATATAGAGTATATTACTGTGCATTCACATTTTCTCATCCATATATAGAATCAGGTTTCTTCAGGTTATATGTTTATTACTGATGCAGCCTTTAAATTATTAAATGGTGCCAAATACAGGCTATGTAGACTGTGCATAGGGCATGCAAACATAAAAACCCTTTTATGTATTAGGCTATAGGTCAACATTTGTCGATGCAGTATGAAAGCAAATGAATCTGGATGTCCTGCAGTCGGCTGGTTTGGTCCACAGGACAGGACAGTCGCAGCCTGATGACCGGAAAACCAAACAGATCATCAGAGGCAGCATCAGAGCATCAGAGCGCGTTTTAACCACATGAGGGTGGAGTTATTCCGATCATTTATGTGTCGCAATCGACCTCAGAGTCGCCGATATAGTGAAGAGGAGTCAGGGCAAAAAATAGCTCCAGGCTGGCGAATCGACCGCTTCATTTGCGCAGCTGCATATCCTACTTTTATAAAAGTGAGGGACCGGCTGCAGCATCAACACAAGAGGAGCAGCTCCTTTACCGCATCCTCGCTGACACCGACACCAACGCTCTCCTCCGATCATCCTCCTCCTCCTCTTCCTGCTGCTGCTGCTGCTGCAAGCTTCTGGACCTCTGAGCAAAAAGCGGAGGCGGCGCAATGACAGCAGTGTAGCAGTGGAGGATTTTTTGCAGGGGAACCAGAGAGAAACGGGCGGGTTGTAGCAGCTGCAGCGGTCTTCGGAGCTGAGCAGAGGCGGTGGGGGTTGGTCATGGTCGGACGGGGGCTGTGGGTATGTAAACCCAGGTTTGGAAAGCGAGGCAGCCGGCTGGGTGTTATGCCTTTCCTGTGCACGGTGGTAGCACTCTTAGCCTTGCTGGCTCTGCTGTTTGTGGACCTCATCGAGTCCTGGGTAACCTCCCTGCGCATGAACAAGGTGGTGGAGCCGCACGCCGGCATCATCCCCCCGCAGAGCGTCCCTCCCACCAGACCCGAGGAGTTCCTGCTCATGCCCAGCCCGCTCGTGTGCCAGCGTGCCAAGCCTTACCTCATCACCATGGTTACCTCGGCTCCTGCCAATCAGAGGGCACGCCAAGCCATCAGGGACACCTGGGGAGGGGAGGTGGAGGTGAGGGGCCTGCGGGTCATGACCCTCTTCATGGTTGGGGTGGCGTCTGACCCCGGACTGGCCAAGCTGCTCATAGAGGAGGCCAGAGAGCGAGGGGACTTGATCCAGGGGAGGTTTCTGGACACCTACTCCAACCTCACCCTGAAGACCTTGTCAATGCTGGGATGGGCCCGCCGCTTCTGTCCTCAGGCTCACTTCATGGCCAAGGTGGACGATGACGTCTTGTTCAACCCCAGCGCCCTCCTGCACTTCCTCAACAAGAGCCGCAACCCCTACGAACAAGGTGACCTGTACCTGGGCAGGGTGCACCTCCATGTGGCTCCGGACCGCGACCCAGACAGCAAGCACTACCTCCCCTCAGGAGCCTACCCTCCATCTGTGTTTCCTGACTATTGCAGTGGGACAGCCTACGTCCTGTCCCGCTCTGCACTGCTCAAAATCTCCCTGGCAGCCTCTGCATCACCTCTCTCCACCCCCCTGCCCCCCGAGGATGTGTTTGTGGGTCTGTGTGCCCGGGCAGCTGGAGTGCTGCCCTCACACTGCCCTCTCTTCTCTGGTGGTCCAGCTGTGCCTTACGGGCGCTGCTGCTACCAGGCGATGGTGTCCATCCACCACACCCCACCCAGGGAGATGCTGCACTACTGGGCTGACGTCCACTCATCAGAGCCCTGCTCCTGGCTGAGTCTGCGTGCTTCTCTGGGGATGTGTAAATTCCGGGCGATGCTGGGGTCAGCTCTGGGGTTGGAGCAGGGCTTGTGAGGGTTAAATGGAGATCTGAACTCATTCTTTGGGGCTGTGCCTCGCTTCAATACTGTGAACAGCACAAGTGCTCCTCAGGCTGTGACGCTCCACTCTGTGCACTGAAAAAAATGTCACTTTATTTTTATAGCTTTATTTTTTTAAAACAGTATAATGTATTTAACCGGCTTTTTTTTGCAGAAAAGCAGGATGATCAGCTGGTACTAAGAATTGTTATGGTATTCTTTAAAGGGGCTGTTCACCCCCAAAATCAAAAATACATATTTTCCCTCGTACCTGTACTGCTATTTATCCGTCTAAATCTGTGGTGGGGCCACGTGAGTACTTGATCAGGCTGCCATGGTCCAGACACAAATGTAACATAAGGTTGTAATAATGGAATAGTCAGAAGTGTTCTTTATAGGGCACACCAACAGGTAGGTGTCTATGAGCTAATAGCTGGGAAACACAGTAATGAACTTCTACTGTTGGTCACCTTTTCCGAATTGACTGGTTGCACAGCAGACAGTTTGACATGTCATAGTACTGGAAAACTCACAGGTGTATTAATGATTGCTGCATTCTACTTAAGGGAGGTCCTTTTAATGTGCATGCTGGCTCACTGTCACTGTTACTGGAACTCTTAATGGAACTGAGCCATAATTACTGTTATTAAAGGTATAGTTAGCGATCATAATCTGACGCACTTTTTGTCAAAATCACCCTATTTCTCCTCACTATCCACAAGCTGTCACTTCTGAGAGCATGCTAAAAAGAAATCCGGTTTCAATACACAGCCTGGGCTCTGAATTTCAGCAGGTAAATATGTGGCTCGGACCGAGCCGCCAAAACATGGGTCCACCCCCTCACGCCCGGGGGGCCGGTTCATACTCGTGCACACGTCAGACATGGAGGGAAGGGGGAGTAGTAGGTCGTGTAGCGTTTTTGCATTTGCATTCGCGATGGCTGAATAACAGCCCAAGAGAAAACGGTCGGAGGAGCATAAATTAAAAAAGAAGGGCTACGACCATGAAAGGGCGAAGATCCGGGTCAACAACCTTAGTGGCTTTCTGACGGTGGAGGGAACTCCGCGAATTGAAAGGTCTGAAAACGGATGCGAAGGTCGCGTCTTTCTGCTGGACAGGTGAGCAACATTAGCTTTGCGGTGCTTCACATAATAGTAACAGCCGTCGGGCATTCATCATATTGTCTAATCTGACAAAATCTACCGTTGTTGTGATGTTATCTATTTATGATAGCAGTCGAGTTGTGGGTACAGTGACGGGTCAGCTAACCTTAGCTTAGCGGCTTAGCAGTGTGTGCACACCCACAACTTGGCTATTTCAGCTGCTTTACTTTGCTGCTTTAGTTTCTATGGCCGTTTCCATGACAATGCACGTCAATGAACGTCGGGGGTAGAGCCCGGGGTGGAGTATGAAGGGAGGGGTGGGTCTGTATTCGTTTACACTTCAAATATCAACAACCTCTCTACTCGTTTTCTCCCACATCGCTAACTACACCTTTGAGTCCTCGTGTGTTTTTCCTTCTGTGACGAGTCAAAATGTCTGCTGTGCAACCAGTTCATTGCCATGTGATGGAATTGTGGGCTAATGTTTTTTGTGCAGAGTTTTA
>JAJHUR010092214.1:0-41414 GCA_027495735.1 Lutjanus campechanus | reverse complement strand
GCACACACTCGCATACACTCCCTGTGGGTCAGTGACTTAATATGCTCATACTTACACAGACAGAGACACACACACACACACACACAGTGGGTCAGTTGTTGATAGACTTACACGTGCACACGCCCGCACACACCCTGAAGGTCAGCGCTGTGATGGACAGCAGTCCTGATGTGCTCTGACAGACTCAGCTGCTTCCTTTCATTTCCACTTGCTTTTCCCCCATCAGGTGACACCCACAGGTGCCTTGGCGAGAGAGACCCCGCCTCCTGCGGGTGTGTTTGGGGGCAGCGGGTGGAAACGGAAAGGCGGAGACTGAGACGATGAGAGAAAAAAAGCAGGAGTCCGAGGCACCAGCTGCTTCCTGTCAGTGACCCGCAGCACAGGCGTTGGTGTGAACTCCACTTCTGCTCACACTACTCAGATATATGAATGATAAACAGTGAACGTTAGGCATCAGCTGCATCTCACTGCGAGTGAATGCCTCCGACAGACTGATACTGATTCTGGGCAGAGTTGCATCTGTATCCGATGTTAAGACTCAGAGAAGGGGGTCGATCTCTGCAGAGAAAAATCCAACGAGTCATACGTCCAGTCATGTCTGAACCTTCACATCTGCCCTTTTCAGATATCAACCCAGCTCACATCGAAGGCTGTGTTTTCACCTTGGAAAATAGCCAGCGTTCGTCTAGCCTTCTTCTGTATAATTGTGTGTGTTCATCTAAGTGTGAAGCTGAAAATGTCTCATTGTGTGCTCCCAGCACTGTTCCCTGACATACTGTGGGGGCAATTCACCTCAGAAAAGGACACGTGTCTATTTTGTCAAGACTTTTGGATGAGGAGAGGGGGTCTGATAGCTTAAAAGGCACCAGTGACCTTTGAATGGAATAGTTTTGGGAATGATGCTTATTTGCCTGATTTCCAAGAGTTAGAGGAGAAGATCAATACCGCTCTCAAATCTGTCCGTTAAATATGAAGGTAGATACAGTCAACAGTGTTAGTTTAGCTTAGCACTGAGACTGGAATCAGGGGGAAACAGGTAGTCTGGCTCTATCGGGAGAAAACAAAATCCATCAACCAACACCTTAAAAGTTCAATGATTTACACTCCAGTTATGTGTTATCATCACTATAAGTTTGCCGCGACTTCAGCTCCTGGCCAAGGTTGTCAGTCTTTATGCTAAGCGGCAGGCTGCCATTTTATAGTTTAGGGTCAGCTCTGATCTTCTCATCTAACTCTCCAAAACAAACAAGTTCCTTTCCCAAATCTCAAGCTATTCCTGTCCACTGCTTCAGCAAAAACCTTACGGCCATATCCCGACAAATGCAAATATAATTTTTGCCTCATGTTAGTCGAGGCAAAAACTTCAGAATCATTTGTGTTGTTCGTGAAACGAGCAAGTGATAAGTGCAAGTGATCAACCCGTGAATATTTGACCTCCTCCAAAAAAGAGGAGAAGAGAGGCTTACCTCCATGTAGATACAACATTTCTTTTCATTTACCGTGACCGAAATAACCACTTTTACTGTCTTGTACCTGTTTTGGAAGTCCCAAATATATTTAAAAAACCAAAAGCCATCATGTCTAGATTCATAACATCACACAGCTCGTTGAATTTCACCGCCTTCTCCAGGAACTGTGTGAGGATGACTGCTGCTTCCAGCGCTACTTGAGGCTGACCAGGGCCCAGTTTGATGACCCTTTAACATGGATCAGATTTGTCATTAGCTTTGGAGTGCCTGTTGATCTGTTTCCGGAGAGTTTCATTATTGGTTTGTCAAAATCAAATTAATCTGACTTACTACTATGAACCCAAAATTAAAAGTCATGAAATCAGGTCTGTCAACAAGATGTCTGGCAATATACTTTTAATGCTTGTTTTCTGAATGAGTTTCAATCAATCAAGTTTATGGGGGGAGGGAAGAATCCCAATGCTGATAGGCTGATAGTTCACACAGCATCACACACATTTTTTGTGTTAGTGAAAATGCTCAATTTGTGCGAATATGAGAATGTCACAAATTTCATTTGCATAATTCATGTCGTTTTCAACACCCAGCACAAATATGCATCTGTGTATTTGCTAACCGCATGTTTGCATCTTAACATTGATTTTATACTTAATCACACTGCATCTGCATTGGACATTGATGAGTCATACTTTGGAGTGAAAGACATGAGCCCAGTCAGAGCAAAAAATGTAGTTTGCACAGCAATTGCATGCTGAACATTTTACACACTACAGCCATCTGCAGCATGAAGGATAATCTAGACCACTATCATTTAGGTTGTGGAGAAGCTAAGCAGTTTGAGAGACTGTATCCAGCTGGAGATCATTGGTTCAAGCCCCTGTTGGTGAGATTTGTCCTTCTGAAGTGTCCTTGAGCAAAACACTGAAGCTCCGGGACTGCTGGTGTGCCTGGAAAGAAAAGCAAAAAGACTAGAAATGTTCAATTTATGCCTCAAAATTAGCTCAACTATACACGGAGCAGTAGCTGCAGTGTATATAAACTATATTAGTGCAACAATGATGTAAGACAGTTATTAGCATGTTAAAGAATATTATTAAGATTAAAATGATGTTTTAAAGCACACTAGGTGCTAAAGACAACTGAAGGAAGTCACCACGGGCATGAGGTTGTTTTGTCACTGTGGCTGTGTGTTAGTGAAGCTTTTGGCTGTTGGAGCCGTTCTCCTTTGAAAACGAGGGGAAAGAGGGGAAAGAGGGGAGGGGGTGGTGAATAATTGATAGTGGCTGAGAGCGATATGAGTTTAGTTAATGTGCCCAGCAGCGCAAGCTAAGAGAGGAGCTGTTAGCTATTCCACCTCAGGCCTAAAACTCAGGCAGTGGAAGGAGCTGAAGACTCATCCTGGGTTAGAGGCCGCAGTATTTAGTCATCCATCTTCCTATCTCTATATCTTTCTATTCCACCATATAGTCCGTCTTGTCGGATGCTGGGTGCACATGTGTGTGGAGGATTTTCCTCTTAATTTGCATGTGTGTGTGTGTTTGGGGGCGTCTGCACAGCTGGATCTCGCTGGTAGCGGTGTTGTTGCAGCCCTCAGGTTCCTTTCTCTGAGTGGTAATAGAGTGCTCCTGTCAGCCTCCCCAGATGCCGCTCCATAAGGACCCTCAACTCTCTTAACTCGCCAGGAGAGTTCTGCGCTCACACTGCAAGTCTCAGTTTCTCCATGTTCCTACTTCTCCTGCTGAAGCTTTAACGCTGCAGTCTGTATTTGGACAGTTGGACTACACTTTTATGCTAGGAACAAAAACTTCTCGGGTTTGTTTACTATCTGTTTAATGAAGAAGCAAACAAAAAGCCAGGAAAAATCAAGAAAATCACTCCCTGTGTAGTCCCTCTTCATACGCTACTACTTTCTGACAATATAAATAATTTGTCACATAATGTTGATTTAATTAAATAATTAAATACAGGCTAAAGTTGTTCATAACCTTTCATAGTAATAAACAATGTTTTATGCATAACCAAATTTGGAAGATTACAGCTGATATTTTGCATCACATAAGCAATCATCTCACATCCTGATCGCAATTCAACTCACCACTTAAAGCTACGGCTACTATTACATAGCCACTTTTTCTGGCACACGTTTGATTGATGATTTCTTTGACTTTTTACCACAGTGAGTGTATAATTAACACTGTTGGCTGGTAATGGAAGCAACACTCCGTCTGTGTTAATGTGGCCCCGTTAACACACTGAGATATACTTCATCCAGTACACACTTGATGGCTCTGTGGCTGTTTTAGATGAAATGCAGTAATATTTTTATTTATCTCTCATTCATTTGATACAGGGAGAAACATGACATTTTCTCATTTATTATTTTTTCAACCACATTTAGGTAAGATAAGATAAGATAAGATAAGATAAGATAAGACTTTCTTGATCTTGAGAGATGTTGTGCAGCAGTTGCAAAAAATAAAATATAAAATATAACAAACATCCCAATTATATAATTATATATTAACAAGGTTCCACGTTTGTTTCTGGTGAGTCGCATATAAAACCCTTATAATCCTAATATTCTTTCCTCCTAATAAGAAGGTTTGATGTTTATTCTATGGAATATTTTCTACATCTTTATTCCTTGTAGTCACACCTCGACTCACACAGTTTTTATTGCTACACCTGTAAATCCTAAAGGTTGTTTTTATATGCATACTTTATTTAACATTTTATTTATTTCCAAGTAACATTTGTTATTTATGGATCTTTAATAGAATTTGAGGAAGATTTTAAAGAAATGATTGTAAGAGATAGTGTCCAATCCAGCATTCTGAAATATACCAACAGTCTGTCCTCACGCCACATCAGAGTTGTGGATGTGACAACAAAGAGTCTGAAGGAGGTGGCAGCACTGGAGGAGTCACTTCACACTTAACACGCTAACACTTAACAAGAGAAACTGACACTGTCTCCCAAGTGTCTCTGTTGTTGGACAGAAGCAGCATCTTGGTCTCTTGGAAAAATAACTGACATCACCTCCCATGTGCCCGCGCTTTAAGAAGCGGAGGATCTTTCTCTTGTTTCTCTACTTCCTCCTCCGTGTCATGGCGCTCCTGCCGTTCCTCCTGATTTACCAGACATCCTCTTTCCCCTGCTGTCACATTTGGTACAGATGGTTAGGCTCTATGGAGTGGCCTGTCAGTCTCCATTTGGCCGCCTCCATGTGACAGCGGCTCTGATGGCTCGTGAAGGGCCCCCGACTTTCCCAGCACACGGACACTGACATTTCTCAAAGGGGCTGGCATGCGCGCTTCCCACCCAGCCAGAGGAGGCAAATGAAGAACCTGGAGTTGACCCAAAGCCCGCCACAGGCTAAGAGAGCCAGGGATGATGGAGGAAGGAGGAAGTGGAGATTGAGAGGTTGGGGTTCGATTTAGAAGAAGAGTAGGAGAAAATAAAGAGGAAGGGGAGAAAAGGGTTAAATACGAAGAGCAGGCGAAGTGAGAGAGTACAAAGAGAAGCGAGCCTGAGCTGTCAGAAGACACACTTGTCAATCACTGCCCGTGGACGTGATCTACCAGCTCATGTCAGTAACCCATCCAGTGTCCTGAACCACTACAAAGTCCCCTCTGAGTGTGAGGGTGGTCTAATACAAACCCCCCCTACATACCTCAACCTGCCTGCATGATGTTGGTGGTGATGTTTTTCTACCCAATTTTCCCATGTTTTTGTGTCTAAATGATTAATTTGGACAACATTTTTTGAAATTATGGAGGGACAGCAAATTGCAATTAGCCTGAAGGATTACATTGCAGCTGCAACTTAATCTGTCAGAGCAATTGCGATCTAACTCTGTGAATAAAGGGTTTATTTTTTTTATCAAACCAGAGTTGCAGATTTTTGGAACAGCGGAAAGACGAACCAAGACAATTTTGGTAAGTTTTACTTTGTTTCTGTTGAGTTTAAATGAAGCACGTTTTATGGTAATAAAATTAGTATTTCTGTGAATTGAGTCTGGTGGCTTTGACAAAAGTAATAAAATAATGGTCTCACTCAATACTGGATCAGTTTTAAAAACTGTTGTCCCCATTAGTCCCTCACACACAAAAACAAGGGAAAATGGGGTTGAAAAATGAAAAAGTTATCCTTTAAACACTTACACACTTAAACACATGTTAGAAAATCATAGAGAGGCATTTAGAAAGTCTAAATGTGTGTGATTTCATTAAAGAGAGAGATATACAGTATATACAGAAGTTTATGGGAATTTTACTGTTGATCCAACTTTACCAGAGCCAAAAACAAACATTTTTTTAAAGTAATTAGTGTAGTCTAAGTAATGTAAAACAGCGATATTGACATAATGTGATTGTGATCCTGTAGATATTCAGGAATTGAGGAAAAAAGCAAATAGACTAAGGGTGGAACTTTTACTAAGGTTTTTTGACGAGAAGCCTCCAGTCTCAGACTTTGAAAACCCCTGATACAATGCTTTGCAGATTACAGAGACAGATATAGTGAACAAGAACATTTAGGGAAACTTGGGGACAATAGTCTGTATTCAAATGATTAACTGCATATTTCAGAGCAGCAGGAGATAGAAATGCAAGCTCTCTCATATGAAAAGATATCAGTCACATAAACTGAGAAGTGTGAGGAATATTCTCTGCAGCAAATGGTTTGATTCCCCCAGTTAACCTGCATCACAACTGAAGGCCTTTTATTTTAATTACAGGTTAGATGCTGTAATGTTGAAGAAATTCACTGTCTGTCACACAGACACACTTATTGAGCAGACTCTGTCTGTCTGCAGCTACAGCAGTATTAGGCCTTGGAGAATTTCCAGACAGGTTTGGTAATATTCACTGAGGAACGGCACAGACTGAGAGTCGCTCATATTGTCTGATGCCCTCCTGGTGTCGTGATGATTCGTGATTCTGAATGATGATAAACAGTTTCTACTGAATTCATTTACTTTTTAACTTAGATTAGTCAGATGTGGACATATGAAGGCAAATTATCTTTTTGCAATAAGTCTATTTAATGTCCTAACTCTTGTCCCATTATGATCTTTATTGTAAGGTATATTTATGGTATGGTGAAGGTGCATGAATGGTCATGAATTCAAATGTGACATCATGCATGAAAACGCATGAATTCATTCATAATACTTCATGAAAAATCAGGCATGTACATGATTAACAGTATCCTTTACATTACTTACTGCAATGACAATAAGTCAGTTAATAAAACAACTGAGGTACTTCAGTTATCATGATTTCTGAATTATTAATGATGTGCATTACTTCGTCATAGGTAAGTCTGCAGTTTAGACATTTGTATTTGAAAAATAAAAACAGAAGCAAAAGCACATGATCAGAATTTTTAACTCACAGTTATGACACAATTAATCATTTATCTATCAGTGTTAAAGACAGACAGACTGCTCTGTTAGTTGTAATACGTTATAACTACTTCATTATGCATTATATTCATTGCTATAATCTGTCATACTGTGGTTATAATACATTATGAAATGATTATAATGCATTAGAAAATGGTTATAATGGGGAAACATTTCCTTTAGTGAAATGTAAATGTCCATCATTCAGTTGTTCTTCATAAAATTGAGTCAAATTGGATTATTCAGTTTTATAACTATTATCATTTTACATTCTTGCATAGATTTATTCCACTTTACTTAAAGCAACTACTTATAGTGACTTATAACCAGCTTGTATTAGTTACATTAAGTCATATATGAGATATTGTTAATTCTTGTACATTCCTGATAGTTCGTACAACATGTAATGTAGTACAACTTGAATTAATTCATGAATTCATGATACTTTCGTATCCTCTTACTATAAAGTGTGAGTGCATACATGCATTGTTGTGCTTGTTGAATGGTTTCACGGCGGTCTTTTACTTCTGTTCCGCCTTGATGCAGATAAAATGTAACTATTAAACATTTTTAATTGTTTCAGCCTCCAGTGCCCGCGTTTTATTTAAACACAATAAAAACATACATGGATCTGTCTTGTAAATGACCTAATAATGGGGGAATTAACCCAGACAAATGCCATCTCTAGCCTCCGTTATACAAACCATCACCAGCCTAACCTTTGCCAATATTGTGTAAGTTGTTATATTGCATCCTGGCTGCAAGGTAGAGACCACTTTTGACAATCCAGAGGGGGGAGAGCAGAGGGGAGGAGAGGGGGAGAGGAGGGCGAGTGGGGAGCTGCTGTATTGTAGCGCCTGCGGGCAATGCTCCCAGTCAATATATATCTGCACAGTCGCTCCTGCGCTCCTATTTGAGCGGGACGCGCTGCCCTCAGTGTGCCGCTGCAGAGGAGTGACAGACAGGCTGCCAGCCACACACACACACACCGGGACGCTCCAGAGGTACGGATGAATCCATTTCTACTCCACTGTCAAGTAGCTCATAGCATGCAAGCAGGTTAGTTTGTTAAGATTAAGTCATAAGGAACTTAAAAAGGAGAGGCCTGTTCTACAAGGTACTTTAGCATGTTTTGAATGATGTTTGATGTTGAATTGCATGTCTTTTATTTTGTAGTTTTGAAATAAATAAATAAATGTAGTTTATTTTGAATGCAATTAGGTTGCAAAATTAAAAGACTGAATGTGGACACAAAATTTAAAAAATATATAGTTTTCTCTATTCATATATATACACTTCTGAGGTTAAAATGCATACACTGCATTACCACTCATTTTACGCATATAAGCTGTGATTCAGATGCATTTCATTTAACCAAGAATCTATTATATTAATTAATCTAGTATTAATTTATCATCAGCAGGATCATCTGGTGTTTGGTTGTCAAATTTAAATGCCAGTTAATGTTTTTTCTAATTAATAAATACAATAAAGTTATGGCTTTTGTTTGTAGAAAATATGTGTTTAAAAAAAAAAAAAAAAGTTGTTTGCTTGCTAAATCAAATTCAGTTAGAAGGATAATTGTTTCTGGCTTATATTGAAAATGAAAGATGAAACGGATCAAAATGACTAGACTCTCGACCGATATATCAGTTGACGGATGTTGGCCCCATCGATATCAGCCTATTACAGCTATATTGCAGTTTGTATCGTTTGTTTTTATGTTTGTAAAGCACTTTGTAGAGCTGATTTTTGAAAAGTGCTTTATAAATACAGTTTTTTATTTATCATTATATCAGTCTATATCGGTATCAGCATGTATGTTGTCTGATATGAAAACTTTTTTCAAAACAGACCATAATGCAGATTGTTCTTATTTGTTAGCTTTACTGGCAGCATTTTATGTATATTTGATCCTCCCCAAACTCCATCGACAGGCCCTAATTAGAATGATATTTGTCTCTGGGTTTTTATATTGAAATTGAAACATGAAACAGATTAAAATGACTAACAACAATAAATTCTCTTTCTTCTTTTCCAGACAACCAGCTCTTCATCCTGACAACCATCTGAGGTAAAGTGTAAATTTAATGAGGCTTAAACAAATTTGAGTTACAGTCGTTGTGTGCAAACAGCCCGTCCCGTTGGCTGTCAGCGGTGTGGTTGCTGTTGCATGTAACTTGTCAAAGCTTTTAGTGTGGTGAACCTCCTTAATTGCAACAATAGATGTTCAAGCGGTCAGGCTTGTTGGATCATCAGCCCTAAAAGCTTAAAACAAGACCGCAGGGTTTGGATATGGGGCAGCGGGGGGGCCAAAGTGCACAGTCAGTGTGAGGAGAGGCGGGCTGATAGCAGTGGCCAGAAGAGGAAAAAATCTACTGTAAAAATGATTTTTATTGATTGGATCGTAGCAGCAGCTGTTAGGCTCCATTATGAGCTCAAAGCCCAGGTCAGAGCCTGGGGGCGGACAAGTGAGCCAATCAAATGGTCAGCCGCTAAACGAGCCAATTCTGGGGGTCCAATTGGGAAAGCAGCCTGCCATCCTGTGTTAGCCTCACTGTGTCTCTCATCATCACCCATCACCGGGCTGTGGGGTTTATAGATGAGCTTGTCCGCTGTCTCTCAATATAGCCGACCATCCATCACCTGTGTTTGCCTCACTGGCCTTTATCTCAAAACTTTGTCGGGAGCAGGCTGGTAAAGTTTATTTTTACTTCAGTTTGGACCCTGAACATCACACAGACTTTCATCTGTGAATGACCTGGGGGGAAAAGACAAAATAAAAGCCTCAAAGCAGAGTGTTTTAAATTGAGAAGCACACTCCGCCTCACATCTTCTTTCTTCCACCTCAGGGTTCACCCGACGGCCTGGCTTAAAGTATAAAAAGATCACAAAGTTTCTGTAATTTAACAGATGAAAAAGAGCATTTATTGGAAGGTATTTAAATTTATTTTAGGGGGGAAGAGGAGGATATTAATTAATATAATGAAATGGAATTCTTGTCTTGATGAAGACGGACAGAAATATGTCAGCAACTAACGATTGTTTTCATCAACAATTAATCTGTAGATTATTTTCTTGATTAATTACAGTGGTGGAAAGAGTACTGAAAATGTGTGCTCAAGTAAAAGTACTGTTACATTGTTAAAATATTACTCAATTACAAGTAAAAGTAGTGGTGTTAGAAATATACTTAAGAAAAAGTACAAAGTATTAGCTGCAAAAACTTAGCACTTAGGTATTAGTAACTTTTAACCATTGATGTCACCGTCACCTCTCCAAACTAGGGTCGTAAATTTTGTTTTCCAATAGTTGAAAACCCTAAAAAAATGTAATTAATTAATTAATCATTAATAATTTATAAGCTACGAGACCCATGTTTTCCTCATCTTCATTTTTTTCCTAATAAATCTTTAAAATTTTTTAAAATTTTTTCTCATTTTAAGTCTAATTTTCCTTATTCATCAAAAGGAGTGCAATTACTGCCATGTCTATTGATTAGATATACATTAGTACATTTTTAATCAGTTAAATTCCTAACGCCAATTAATCAATTAGTGATTAGTCATTAACATCCTTACTCCAAATGTGTTGCTGCAGCATTTTCTTTTGTTTTTCGTTTGTCATTGTTTTCATTGACCCATTTGCAATCAAAGCATGCAATCTTACTGGCTACTAAAAATGAAATGAAATGTTTGGATATTAAATCAGCTTCTATTCAGTGCTCTCTTATGATTTAAAAGTAGATTACATCTTGTAATGCATGCAGAGAAAATCTACTCATAATAGTTCAAGTACCCCCAAAAAAATACTTAATTACAATCATTTGAAATCAGATTGTTTTGACTTTTGTTTCTTAAAAAAAAAAAAAACTCAAACCAATTTATTGATTATCAAATAGTTGGCAGTTAATTTAAAAATCAGTAAATCATTGCAGCTCTAGATAGAAATGAAAAGAGATAACACAGACGAGGCAGTGAACAGTTAAACGTGTAAATAGATCACTTTAAAACTCTCTAAACTGCAAGTGTACAGGCTATTTGCTACACATTTCATAGGTTTTTGAACCTTTATTTAACCAGGAGAGTCCCATTGAGAGCATGAATAGGTTTCAATGGAGAATTGGCCTAAACAGCTAAAAAAAAAATCACAAAGTTACAGACAGAAACACAAAAAGAGACCAAATATGATATAAGCACTGAAAACTCACATTTCAAAAAGTTTCTAGGAGCGATTAAAACCATTCACATCCTAAGGAATCTGTCTTTCATTCTCTCATTTTGGATTTAAAGGTATTTAAGAAGAGTTTCTGTAACATATTCCATGCCGAGAGTGCAGAATACACACAAGACCTTTTTCCCCATTTCATAAAGATGCAAAGGGTATTGCAAGGACATTTGGCCCATTGATGAAAGGACAGAAAAAAAATGTAAACGAAATGATAAATAAATGAAAGATGTTTAACCCTCTTTTTATGTACTGTATATATATCTTATGCCTTAACACCTTATTATAACAATGTAATTATGCTATTATTGCTTATCAAGTAATTAAGTATGACTCAACTGAATGTAGAGGTATTAAGATGAGACAAGAGTACAGGAGAGCAGTTGAACTTATGCACCATGTCCTGACCCAGATCCCAGACCTGGCACTAATGACGCCCTATAGGCATGACGCCAGGCTCTCATTAGGAACCAGGCCTCAAACCCCCAACTCCTCTCTCCCTTCCACACCCGCTTCTATGCAACCGTCAGCCTGGCCGCGTTCTGCCTGTAGCCCGCCTCCAAGGGCCCAGGTCCTAAACCCATAGTAGGCCTGTGAGTGTTATGAGGGCCCCCTGCACAGGTGCAGAGTCCCCTGTGACTGCCCCGTTTATTGCCCCCCAGCCGTGGACCCTGCTAGCGCCTGGTACTGCAGTGGAACTAATGAGTAGTGGCAGGTACAGTGAGAACAGAGCAGCGTGGGCCTCCCTGCAGTTAGGTTAGTGGCAACCCTCAGTTTAGGCAGACAACAAATGTGCTTTCATAATACACATATGTGCATAATGATATATACCACCCTTCAGTGCACATTCAACTTTATCTTGGATATTTAGACTTCTTACACATCTGCGTTTCTGCAAGCTGTCTCCATTCCTCAGAACAAATAAGAAAATTAAATTGTATGATGTGGCTAAATTCATATTGATGATACAGTTTATTTGCACCCAGGTGAGAATAAGCACACTGCAGCTTTTTCTATTCACGTCTGACCTTCTTAGTTTAGCTATAAAGTGTGACAAATAAGATGTTGCAATGGATGAGTGGATTAAGCAAAGGATTTGAGTCTGGTGAGAAAATAGAAGAGTGTGGCCAATTAAACTGCCTATGTTACCCCGGGTGTAAATAGCAACATTGGCTGTTCCACCCCAGATGCAAATAGCATGGTTGGCTACAAACACCTGGGTGCTTTTCTCTGTCATGCAAGGCTATGTACAGTACACCTATAAAGAGCAGCATTGGTGATTTTAAATGACTAATCAACTTTAAAAAAATTTTTTTTTTATATTATTATGTTTTGTCAACCTTCCATCTATGAAATGTGTAGCAAACAGCTTGTATAGGAGTTGTAAAGTGATCTATTTACTGTTCACTGTCACTCATGTGGTCACTTTTTTAATTTCTATCCCTTTCACCCCGGATGCAAATAGCAGCATTGGCTATTCCACCCTGGGTGCAAATAGCATCTGCCCATATACAATACCTAATGTGTCAATTTGGTGATGTTTGGCTGTTTTAATATAACTTTTATTCATAAAAAAGTGTCTTGTGTGTTCACAGGTTCAGGAAATGCTCTTTTTCGTCAGCCTACCAAACTGAGGAAAACCATCATCCAGTGAAATGTACCCTGGCACAAAAGATTTAAAATCTACAAATCTGTATTGAATTATCATCATTTTAATACAATAACACAATCTGTATAAATATCAAGACTCAGTCATGTCCAAGGACGATGCTTGTAAAGTGACGTCTGCTAGCAAACACAAGGAGCGAAAGCCTAAGAAGCCTCACTACATTCCCCGGCCATGGGGCAAACCCTACAACTACAAATGCTTCCAGTGCCCCTTCACCTGCATGGAGAAGTCCCACCTGTACAATCATATGAAGTACAGCCTGTGCAAGAACTCCCTCTCTCTGCTCATAGAGTCAGACTGGCCATATAAAAAGGGCAACATCCTCCACCCAGAGCAGCTACGACCATTTCAGCAGGCACACGGCCTTCAAGCTACAGGGAAAGATGGGCTAGAGCAGGCAACAGAGGAGAGACAAAGAAAACAAAGGGCCATGGAGGAGGAAGGTGAGGACAGGGAAAGCCAGGGAGCAGAAGATGAAGAAGAGGGAGGACGAGGAGAGGGAATAGAGGTCCCTGGGCTGACGAAGGAGAGCTCCAGTAACAGCAGAGGAGACGCCGCAGAGTGTACTACCAAGAAAACCAAACAGCCAGAGTCAGAGCTTCTGATGGCGGACATGCTCTCCCTGGAAGATCAGCTCTTACGAGCACGCTCAGTAGAGGTAGAGGCTCAGCTCAAGCACTATAAGCTATCCAAGACATGTCTAACAGCTCCCGGCCTGCTGTCAGAGCAGTGGCGGCTGTTAGCGTCCAGCCACACTAAGGCCAAAGCTGAAGGTGCTCAGCCTCGAGTGAGTAGTTCAATCCCTTGTTACCCTCCTCCACCAAACCTGGTGGATTACCAGGATCCCACTGGACTCAACCTGTCAATGCTTGGGGTGGGCTACCCCATCAGCCCCAGCCTCTTCTCCTACATGAACTCAGCCCTTCCCACTGCCGCCACAGGTGTCACTGCCCAGACCCACGCTCAGCTCGCCCAGCTTCCTTTCCTGGCATCGGCCGCTCAGCTGGTGCACCCAGCCTCCAGCACCCACACAGACAGAGCTCTCATTCCCCCTCGTCTCTACTACCCCTTCCTGTGTGAGCACACGTTCGGACCGACCTCCAGTCAGAGCGATGCCAGCAAAGTACTCAAGACGTCCCCAAGCAGTCTAGAAGCAAATCCGCTGTCTGGTTTCCAGCCTAAAGTTAATCTGTGGAAAGTGCCTGCCCTGCGGCCAGGGACCACCGCAGTCTCTCCTGTGGGCTGGGTGTCACCTCAGAGAGACTCCCCCGACCAGGGCTACAGGTTGGGGGATAAACTGCAGGCTACAGCCAAGGAAGGTAAAGGAAGCTGGGGCCTCAAGAGGACAGGGGCCCCTCTTGGGAACCATGAAGCACCTGTGGAGAAGAAGCCGGCCATGGGTTTCACTTTAGACCTCCTGAAGAACATTCAGACTGCATCAACTCTTAATATGGCAGCAGACAAACTTCTCTTCCATGGCAGGTAAAAATTTCCATTAAATGTTCTTATTTTGTATCACTTAATTATCTACAGATAAATTTGTTAAACTGTAACCTCATGACCTGGATGATTGAGAATCTTTAAAGACATAATTTCAAATGTTGAAAAGTTCTAAATTTCTCCTGTCCTCAGTTTGCAGGATGCTCAGCTTCATACCCGGCCCACTGAACTGTGGTACAACGATCATCTCACCAGTCCCACCAGTGAAACATCCTCTCTTTCTACTTGTGGGGGAACCAACAGCCAGGAATCGACTGCTTCCCGGACAACTGGGGAAGGAGCTTCAGAGTCTGTGGCTGCTCTCCTCAGCGACCTCTCAAAGGCCTTGCAGGAGTACCAGGAGGCAGAGCGCAAAATCTCCCACCTGGAGAAGGAGGACCTTCCCGCCCAGCGCCACCTCTGGGAACACCTGAGCAAAATCCGCAGCGAGCTCTCCCACATCCATCAGGCACTGGAGCGGACGGCTCGCCAGAGCGATGGGCCCCTCGACCTGTCAGTGAAGAGGGGCTCGTCAGATTCGGTCGGTGACCACAACGTGAGAGAGGACGGCAGCCTCAGAGATAACACAACGGAGACAGAGGAGGAGGACGAGGAGCTGGAGGATAAAAAGGAAGAAGATGAGAGTGAGAGCGAGAGGAAGGCGATGAAGGCTTCATTGGAGAGTCGTAAGCAGTCGTTGGACATGCTGATCAAGATGAGTCAGGCAGCCGTGGTTAACACAGAGGTCCTCTCTCCCGGTGGTCTTGGCATTAGGCCCAGTTCTGCTGAAGCTTTATGGCCGAGCAGAACCACCAAGTGTGAGGCAGACTCCAGCGTCCTGCTCTGCCCTGACGGCCGATCAGTGGTGTTCACCGACATCCCCAAGACCCCAAAGAGACCCCCATCCATACACCGACTAGAAGCCCAGTGTCCTCCGAGCCCTTTGACGGCTACTGACAATTAAACTTCTGTTCTTCTGACTGTTACTTTACTGATTCCAGTTGTTCAAATGCAGTTGTCTTCATTATTACTGGCATGTCTTTGATTTTCACTGACTGGACAAGGACATTCTTATTCTCAGTTCAACTTCACAAAAACCTCAAACATTTTGCACCTTATAAGACATATAGAGAATGAAGAAAAGTCTTAAAAATGCACTACGGACATTGATTGTTACAGTAATGTTCTCCTAAAAATAATTTTAAAATGTAACATCAGCACTTAATAATTTTCATCAGGATAATTTGAACAATTAAATCAATTACAATCATGTTGAGAGATAATCCTTTGAGTGGATTTGTAAATATTGTAATTACAACAAATGTAAGTAAAATGTTTTAAAGGGTAAATGGTTTTATATGGATGATGTAATGTTGGACTGCATCATTTCACTTGATGACAATAAATTGTACTATACACACTGTATTTCTCTGAATAAACTGAGTAAAAACTAAGAGTGTCATTCTTTTTACATACCAAAGAGAAAAGTTGAGAAAACTGCCTTCAATAGATTTTTGATTTTTGAATCAAACTCAAACTCTTAAGTTTTGAAATAAACCAAACACAGTTCAGCTGGCTTGTAATCTTCTGTTGGGAATTTAATATTTTTCATATAAATTTGAATATTTGAGGAAAAAAAACAGCAAAAACGTATTTCAAAAATTGTTCACAGTGAGCTGCGAACCTGTTTAATCCTTATTTGAGTGCTCAAATATTAAATGGTGGCAACTGAAAATATTAAATTATTAACCATTATTCACTTTCACAACGAGTTTACTCAACAACTTATGAAATACATATTTTGGGGTTTCTAAAATTCAAATATTCAAGTTTATCTAAAGAAACAAAATTATCACAACAAAAATCTATGGAAGCTGCCTTGACATTTCTTAGTTTTCTCAAGTGTTTATTTTGCAGTGTAAAAGTAGAATAATAATAAGAAAATGGAAAATTGAAAGAGAAGAAACAAGAAACACACAAAATAAAATGAAATAATAATCAAATTGTATAAAGGAAAACAAAAAAGACTAGGTTAAATACAATGAACACAATCATAGAGTCTAAATAAAAGACGAACAGATTCGTGGTGGCAGCACCACCTGACTCTCCTCTATCTGCCCTGACATGGGCAGGTGGCTGTGCTAAAGGTGAAGCAGCTCCTTGAGCTAAAACGCCATCAGAAGGGTCACCTGTGCCTCTGTTTGTGGATCCAGGAGCCCCGCTGCAAAGGTCAGGGCCCCAGGGCTGAGCTCCACATAGACTAAATGAAGGACTACCTGTCCCCTCCAGGTTGGACACCTAACACTGGGCTATCCTACATCCTCTGGCCCCTTCACCACCTTCACACCCGAGACACAGCAGCAAAGGTCAGCTGCCGCGACCAGAAGAGCCCACAGTGGATGCTCAGCCTGAAGAGGTCAAAATGTCTGCATCATCTGTTTCACTTTTCTCAGGTTATTAAAAATATCATACCTGTGATCTTTTTTTTTTTTTTAAAACAATGCTGTTATTCAAGCAAATATTTGCAAAAAATCTCATATGTGTGTGTGTGTGTGTGTGTGTGTGTGTGTGTGTGTATTTGTGTGTAAAGAAATGTTAAAGGCATCACAAACATCAGACCACTACATCAAATGTTTGTTGTTGTTGTTGTTGTTGTTGTTTTTTAAATAAGATGCGTGTGCATTCATGAATAAATACAGTAGAGCTGTAAAAATTCATTTGGCCTTTTTACCATAACAGAACAGTTTATCACCTCAGGAAAAAGAATCTCAGTGTTGGTACAAAGTCTCTGACTGATTTAAGGATTTCTGCTAAATAAATTTGGATGGAAGTTTTAGACATGAAATCTCTGCTGTATTCATTAAAATCAGGATCCAGGTAGATAGCGCCATCATGTGGACAAATGATTTAGAGCCAGATGGAGAGCCTGGTGCATTCAGCACTGATGATCTTTGTACCACATTTTCTCATTTGTGACATGAACACAGTCACTGTGTCTTTAAATATCATTACCACATGCAACTGGTCAGTGTAAGCGCTATCTTACTTTTGAATACAGTGAGTATACACACAGCCATATACAACATCCTTCCTCAAAGAAAAAAAAAAGAACAAGAAAAAAAGAGACTGATTTATTAAGACAGAGTTTAGAGAACTGATGCCAGACTAGGAAGTGCAGTTGTGAGAATTAGAGCAGCATAAGAGGAGTGTGAAGGGGTAAGTTCTAATGTTTTAAAATTGTTAGATTTGGGACATGCAAAATGTTGCTGTAAAAGTAATCAAATTGGACCAAATTAGAGTTAATTTACAGCAAATATTTAGATGAAATATATAATGTTACAGAGTCAAGGTAGAAGAAGTAACAGTGCTGTTAGTAATTAAGAGCAGGAATATACTGTAAAAAGTAACAGAAGAAAATAGGTCTTTTACAATTAGCTCTGTAAAAGTTGTTGCATTACTGGCAAAGGAAATGTCCCCGTGACATTGTAAAGAGCAGTGAGGCCAAAGACTTTTATTGGAAATAAATAATGATGATTACAAAGCAAAGCCAGATTTCTTTTCCTTTGTTGTCTGACTCTGACCTTTCACTGAAAGTCTGTACGTTTGAGTATTAATGCCAGTCATGACATACTTTTAAATATTTAATCTTTGAGCTTGGTCTAAAGTAGCCTATCATAAGTATTTTCAAGTCAAACAGCTCAAACCCAAGTGACGTCACAAGTTTTTAGTGTTGAAGGTCACGTCTTTTTATTTAGTCAAGTCTGGTCCAAAGTCATCAAAGTTGTGACTCAACTCTGACTTGAGCCCAAGTTATCCGACTCGATTAGCATGTAGTAGCTAGAAAGCCAAGGAGTCGAAAGAAACCAAAAGCAGAGCTGCAAGGTGTGTAGGAACCTGTTTGCTAACAAGTTCATCATATCAACCGCCAAGAGGCCAAAAAATTCAGACATGGCAGGTTTAAATGATTTGTCTTTTCAAGAAGAGTTCAGTGCAGCTACTGTGTTTTTAACTTCCCCATAATGCACTGGCTTTTCTCTCAACATTTTTTTTAGATTCTTTTGGTCTGTCCCCTGTGCAGTCCATGCTGAAGGAACTGCCAAATAAAGATGGTGCGAACGGCCCTGTTCCTGCTTCTGCTCAACACCTCGGCCTGCTGTGGTTTCGGCTTTAAAGGTTGCTCTCAGAACTACCCAGCAACAGACGTCATGTGGTGCTTCAACAGGAACATTGCTAACCTCTCTGAAGTCGTTAGCATGATCCCAGATAACACAACAGCAATCAACCTATCCAAGAACAACATCCGAGTCATCCCACCTGGATCGTTCAGCCAGGTGCTTGGGCTCAAACACCTGAACCTGAGCGAGAACCTGCTGGTCTCTCTAAAAGGGGGAGAATTCAGAGGCCTGGATGACCTGGTTTTCCTCAGCCTCACTTGCAACAACATCTCACACATCCACTCCAGTGCCTTTGATGGACTCACCAGGCTACAAACCCTGCTTCTGACCCACAACGCACTTCAAACAATCTCTCCAGGTACGTTCAGTTCCCTCCCAGCAATTAAAGAAGTGGATCTGTCTCTGAACATGCTCAGGGCTTTCAGCTGTAGAGAGTCTGGTGGATCCTCCACTCTTATGCGGCTTGATCTTTTTGCAAACAACATCCAGAGGGTGAATGTGAGCTGTTTCCCTGCCCTTGAGTACATCCGGCTGTCCAATAACTCAAAGCTGGAGCTGCAGGCAGATGTTTTTGCCTCCAACCCCAGGCTGAAAAGTTTGCTTTGTCAAGGAGTTAAAGCAGAAATGCTCCTGGGACTCTCTGTGGAGACAAAGAAGAATCTCTCTCAGGTGGCATTTTCTCTGTTTGTGGAGAAATCACCATTGACTATCTGTAGCTTGATAAAAGGCATGGACAAACTTCTGAAAGTAGAGGTACGTGCACTCGCTGAGACGTTCAGGGTGATCCAATCACAAGTGGACAGTTCTAACTATGTGAATTCAGACCTGGCATTACAATGCGTCTCTAGATGCATCTTGAGTGATCACTTGCAATCAGATCTCACTTCCCTGCTCTATATGCAAATAAACACTAGGGCTATTTTGTCAATTGAATGTCCATCAGTGTCCATTTGACCATTCAAAACACAGATTTGATTCTATTCATTCCTTTTTTGTAGTTGAACGCCACACACACAGAGCCTGGCAGAGACATGCCACAGTTTGCTGGGTTTTTAGAACTGAACTGGAAATCTGATGTTGTCACATCACAGATGATGAAGACAGGCATTAATGGCAGAGTCAAGAGAAAGAAAGTGTGCTTCTGTTATAAAATCCCAGCTCACCACTGTGTGTCTCTCCTGTCTGCCTGGGTGCGTTCACACCTGTACTTAGAACTGTCCACTTGTGATCAGATCACGAAAGACGCAAGTTAATACCAGGTTTAAACAGGAACTGTGTTTCTATGTGTTTTAAAGACATATGTGCATTTTGTTTGATACAGATTGACTTGAAAGGATCCAGGTTACCTCAAACTAACACCAGCCTGCTGGACTGTGCCACTCCACCTGTAATTGTTATTGCAGATGCAAACTTAGGGAATGTTGCCCAGTTGTCGCTGGGAAGGGGAAATACAAGCAGACTTTATCTCATCAACTGTGGTTTGAGGCAGATATCTCGTACAACATTTGACGGTTACCAGGGACTGCATATGCTGCAACTGAATAAAAATAAGGTCATCATTCAACCGGACACATTCAAAGACCTGACCCACCTCACCTTTTTAAGCTTCGACAGTAGCAAACTTCGTGACATTGACCCTAACTGGTTCATCTCTCTGAAGCACCTGACTCGCTTGTCTCTCGTGAAAAATGAAATCACTGAGTTACGACCAGAGGTATTCAGTGCCCTTACTGAACTTCAGCAGCTCTACCTGCAGTTCAACCTGCTAAAATACATCACCAAGAAGACCTTCAGTAAGCTGCGGAGGCTAACGAAGCTAAACCTCAGTCTAAACATCATTGATTTCATTGAAGAAGGCACCTTCCAAGACCTGACAAGGCTCAGGTATTGAGTGTTATCTGCTAGCACGTTCATCTTTCATGAACCTTGTCCACTTTTCATTTATTTAACACATCCATCTGCCCATTAGTTACCTGGACTTGAGTGGGAACCGCATCAAGAGGCTGACACCATCCATTCTGTCCGGCCTGGTCAATTTGAGGTCTCTTGTTCTGTACAACAACCGCCTGCATTTTAAATCCTATGAAAGTCCTTTCATCAACCTTAATTCTCTGGTGGTATGACGTATTTTTTAAAGTCAGTCATTGTGAAGAGTGATGCACTGAATGCATAGATTTGGTTTTTAATCTGTTTATCTGTCTTTCATGTCTTATTTGGAGTATCTGGAGATGAACTACCAGGGGCCCGGAGGTCGAGGCATTGGTAACATTGGACCAAATTTCTTCCGAGGTCCACATCAACTTACCTCAGTTGCCATCGGGCACAGCATCATGATCGACTTCCATCCTGACGCCTTCGTTCCCCTGGTCAATTTGAAATACCTGTACATAGCTGGAGTGGTTATGAAAACGACCAACATGAGTGCAGTGTTGTCCCCTCTGAAGAAGCTGTGGAAGTTGACTCTTTATAGGGCAGACCTCGACGCTCTACCAGCTAACCTGCTGCCTCCAAATAATACACTGGAAGTTCTCAAAGTCCAGTCAAACCACCTCCACACTGTGAACAAAACAATGCTGGATGCTCTGCCCAGGTAGGGGAGATACCGAAATGTCTAGCAAGCAGCTCTTCAAGGAATAATTTGTGGCTGAGAAATATGTTGCTCTCTTGCACATACACCTTATGATAGAGGGACCAGTCAAACCTACAGCCACATTTTGATTTTCATATTCTACTTCTCAAATTAACTGACACACTGTCAAATGTTTATAATAAAAACAGAATGACAATCCCTCAGAAACAGTTATATAGTACGGAGTTTAACCTTACATATGTATGTATAGATACTGCTTCTGTGTCCACTTCACCTGTACTGGCATATAGATATTCGGTGTGAATTTAGATTTAATAAAACCATCTACATCGGTCTATGTTTTTATGTTTCCAGATTGCGTGTTTTGGACATTACAGATAACCCCCTCAGCTGTACTTGTGATAACGCCTGGTTCAAGAGCTGGGCCATCCACAACACTCACACACAGGTACAAGAAGCTGCAGACAGTATTAATGATATATAACAACTAAAACTACACGGCTGTGGCTTTTTTGTTTCTATTTTCTTATTTTTCCTGTTAAATTCCCTCCAGGTGTCCTACCTCTACAACCTGCATTGTGACAACAACAGGAGATCTCCCCACCTGTGGCAGTTTGAGGATAAAGCCTGCTCCTATGAACATGTTTCCTTCACTCTCTTCATCACCTGCTCTGTGTTAGATGTGTTGTTTGTGTGTGTGTGCCTGGCCTGGCACACACACGGCGCTGCTCTGCGCTACCTGCTGCTCATCCTCAGGGCAAGGCTTCGTGGACGTAGGGGGGCAGCAGGGGCCAAGTTCCAATATGATGCATTCATCTCCTACAGCTCCAAGGACGAGGCCTGGGTGACGGAGCAGCTGGTGCCCAATCTAGAGAGGCCGGCTGCTGGAGCACCGAGGCTCCGACTGTGCCTCCACCACAGAGACTTCCGCCCCGGCGCCGCTGTTCTGGAGAACATCGAGGCAGCCATCTACAACTCCCGCCACACCATCTGCGTGGTGACACGTCACTTCCTGAGGAGTGAGTGGTGCTCGATGGAGTTTCAGCTGGCCAGTCTGAGGCTCTTATGTGAAGGCAGTGACGTCATGCTGCTGGTGTTCCTGGAGGAGATCCCTGAACACTGTCTGTCTCCCTACACGCGCCTGCGCAAGATCGTACATCAGAAGACCTACCTGCTGTGGCCCGAGGAACCTCAAAAGCAGGACGCCTTCTGGGTCAGACTGATAGATGCTTTAAAAGACAAAGAGGAGAAGGAAGAGGAGGGAGGAAGAGATGGAGATGATGAGCTGGTACGGCTAATTGGCTAAACTAAATGCAAATTCAAATTATAACATACTCAAAATAATCTCTTCACAGCCTATTATTGTATTATTGTCATAAATTAAGCTACCCAGCAGTATGTAAAATGATGAAAATTAGCCTCACCTTTACCAGCGTCAGCATTAAGGTGATGAACACATTAATACATAAGTAATTATGATCCAAAAATATAATATGTTATCCTGAAATGGGCTATTCTGCATAATGAGTGCTTTTATTTTTTGTGCTTTACGTGTATTTTGTACTTTTGTACTTTTACTTAAGTAAGATTTTGATTTTACTTGTAACAGAGTATTTTTCACACTGTAGTATTTCTACTTTAACTCAAGTAAAATACATGATTACTTCTCCCACCACTGGTATTGAGCAGTGTTTTGGTAACCTTTCAATTTACATCATAACAAATGACTAAATAGTAACCTATACAGTTCCAGAATTAATAAGTAAGAACAAGAAAAACTAAACAAAACAACCCAATATCATATGTAAGTTGTTGTGTTGTTGCATTGTAGTGACTTGTTATTAAGTTATACATGTTAATATGTATACGGATAAATCTGTGTACCTTCATGTCAAGATTTACCATAATTGCTGCAGAATAAAAATCACCCCACACAGCTGGGTAATTTTTCCTGAGGACCTTTCCACAACTTGTTAGGTGTAGTGTGCATTGTTAGTGTAATATTAAGTGGTTGTTTTCCACAGAGAGTTGTCAGCTATTACAATTTAACTGTAATTACCTTTCTGTGGTTTGTTGAGTGTGTGTGCTTTTCATTATAATGTTTTTGGTAGTTAATATATAAACAAAGGCAGAAAGACCACGTTTCTAATGCTTGTACACGTTGTGTCTACATGGCTTGTGAATGTTTTATAATTAAGAGCTGCTAAACTGCTTCAAATCTGCACCAGAGTAGTTAAGGAATTGGGTTTTAGTGCATTTTTTTGTCTTTTAAACTACTTTGCTTTTGTGACTGTAATATTGTAGAAATTGTGTGTTAGGAAGCTATGATACTAATAAAGGAAGAAGTGTGACTCATACTCTGTTCTGTTCCTTTTATATCTCTGCATTGTTGGAAAAGTACTGCAAGAAGTACAAATCTATATTTAGCTTCTAGGTGAGCTGTATTTGCTCACTCCACCTGGTTGGTGTGATGAATTACTATCTAATAAAGCTCGCCTGACACTTTGCTAGGCTTGAGTAAGTTCAGTTTGACGAAGGAGCCTCCAATAGAAAGAAACTAGAATGACCATGTCACAGCTGTATGCCTCCACCAACCAGTCAAGTTGCTGTTTACATCCATGTCTGTCCAGACTCATATAATGTATGTAGCGAAGACTTTGAAGGAATTTAGTGTGTAACTTTCCACTATATTGTCCTGTAACTTTGAAGGAATTTAATTAAAGGTATTAAGGGTATTTTTGACAAAATAATAAATAATCATTATATTGACATGTGCGATTCCAGTGAATAGTTTCCAATGAGAAACATGCTGTCTTCACTTTAAAGAGGACTGATAGAGGGCTGAACATTACTGATGTCATAGTGAAATTGTCCTGTTGGTTATAAATGCAATTATCTCATTTTATCCTATTAGATATTTGTGTGAAATCTCATCATAATTAGCATATGAATTGTTGAGTTATGACCAAAAACATGCTTTGTGAGGTCACAGTTCATCCTTCACTCTAAGTGGACATTTGTGTCAAGTCTGAAGAAATTCCCTCACGGTGTTTTTGACATAGCACATTCACGAGAATGGAAGGGACACATGTAAGGGCAGACATCTTGAAAAGATAATACCTCCAGCCAGGGCATATAAATTAACCACAATTCACTAATTGGTTGATCATTATGTGGATTTCCATTATTTCAGGACTTCAACTGATGACCGTTTAGGGGAAAAAATATTGCTCATAGATCTCCAAACACTTCATTTATTTGACGTTATACATTCAAATGAAAATAAAAAATATTCATATATATTTCATATAGAGCTAGTGAGCAAGGTACAAGTTTAAAACAAAACACAGAAGTCTTCCGTGTGGCATATATATATATACAAGGCGTGGTTTGAATACTATACAGTGTGTATCCATAGCTGCACAGGTTTCATGGATGTTTAATATTCTTCACTCAGTTGAGGCACGACTAGATTTCAGTGAGAGGTCAGGGATTGGGCCAAGTGCTTCAAGACTGCCGCTTACAGTAAAACATTTCAATCTCAACACCTAAACAGTAGGACTTGCAAAGCAAAGCTTATTAGTGTTAAAGAGTTCCACACTAAAGCATAAAGTAGGAAAATGAGGCAACATGATCATTCTGCAATTCAAAAGTTACTGTACAGTCATGCAAAGTCCTAAATCTGTCTCTTATACACATCTTCCTATAAGAGTCTTCAGCTGACGCTGGTGCGGCCGTAGCACTCTGACCACAAGTCGAGGTCAGGGATGAGAAAAGAAACTTCAGATTCTTGATATTCAAATCTTTTTGGAATCTTTTGCCTCAAAAAGCTTCATACGCTCCTGCACAGTTAGTCCCTCTTTCAGGCTCTGTTAAAGATAAGAAAAGCAAAGTGATTTGTGGTTAAAAGATGATGACGGTCCATGTGGGCAGAGAAGAGGATTAAAAAACAAAACACACACACAGACAGACACCACAAAATAGCTATGTTTTATGATAACCAGCCGTCAATCCCAGACACGTCTGCTCTGGATGACATATTTATATGATGTACGGAAAAAGTGGTTGTGTTATGTTGGAATATGATCATGCCACACAAGAGACTCTTACAGAAGCCCTGAAGTGAGAAAAACTATTCTACTGATCCATTTTCTAAGTCTGATCTAAATTGTTTTCTGACTGTTGAAACAGGTTTGAAAAAAAGAAAAGAAAAAGATTTTGTGAGGATAATCTCTATTTCCTTTTTTTTCACTTGTGAAACAAGTGGGGGGAAAAAGCAGGCGATTCAGGAGGCTATTTTTTTGTCAGGATCATTTGTCCCACAAGAGGCTGAAGTGCACCACTACTCCATGTTCTAAATGGGACTGAAGACATTTTAAATTTCTTCCAGATGAATTTTAATTTGTCAGTGCACTCTATAAACACAAGGTACGCATTTTATTCATGACCAAGCTACGTAACATTACTCTCCTTTGGCAAGAAATGCCTTTTAATTGTCACAATTCAGGCGTTAGCATTAAAATACATTTAAAAGTAAAGGTACAGGTCATCCAAAAGAAAGACATGACAGTAATGTTACATACATTATATGTACACAGAGTGAAAGAAGAAATTAAAACTCACGTGGAAGCATACATGACTGCTTTTAGTCCTATTTTGAACATGGCACACTTCAGCCTCTTGTGGCCAAAATGAGTATTACAACAACAAACACTTGAAAAATACCAAGTTTTTTCATCTGCTAACCTTTTTTCACGGGTGGAAAAAAGTAACTTAAAACATGATTTTGGCAATTTCTTTCCCATATGTTTCACTGCTGAAAAAAATTAAGGAACTAGATGAAGTAACATCAGACTCAGAAAATGGATCACCAGATTGTTTTGTTTTACTTGTCTCTTAGGGCTTGGGTAGGACGTACTGGTGCACACAACAGACACATAGATTCAAAGACTGAGGGTTTGAAAACTCAAAACAGACAAAAGACAACAATTACAGAAAGAAAAAAAACAATGCTGGAATATATGAGTTATGTTGCATAAAAAAAGAGTGCTCTCATTCCTCTACATAATAATCTGAGATAGTTCATTAGTGCATTGGTATTCACGGACTAATTTTCCAGACCCAAACAGGCCACATTCGGCCTGTTATCTTACTGTAAATCCACCTACCTGCACCTCTAAATCTCACTAACAGGTGTGCTGTTTGTTTAACCAAATGTGAGACCACAATTTATCAGTTTGTACCAATCAAACAAATGAGATGTGTTAATTGGTGAGATTTTAACCTATCCCCACTACAGCCCCATTTCCAGTCTTCACACTGAGCTCAAGGACTGCTGACTGTAGCTTCATATTTATCGTCAAAAGTACTGATTTTCTCACAATACTCAGCAAAAACATGAATATGTGTATTTCCCAAAATGCCAGTTATTTTTTAATCATAGTGTGGGAGAGGACTGCAACCAGAAAGTGTTTTTTATTACACTGTTTGACTACTGCTAATGCTGACGTCTGATATTCTACTGTGGGGGTGGACACTGCAGATGTCTTTGGTGGTGCAGGTTGGGGCAAAAAGGAAGGGTGTGGGGAGGGGAGATCATGCAAGGGTGGTTAGGGGCATGCTTTGCTCTACGTCATGCTATACCTACAGCACATCTTGGGGCGGGGGTTGGGGGGGAATCATCCCACAATGGGACTGTCAGCTATCCCATGAGACCTGTTCAGTGACAGACTGACGGACAAAACAGACAGGTGACAAACTTACAGGACAAGAGTAAAAATGTCCCGACCGGCCGACTGCGGAGCACATTTCTACAGCACGTGGTGGCTCAACAGTTAACAGTGATAAAGTCTGCACGACAAAAGCTTCAACATCACATCACACAGCAGACTGACGATGGTAGCTTTAGAGTGCATGGATTTTACTCCAGCTGTTTGTGTGAATTTGAGACAAAATGCCAGTAATTCGGGAAGGAAAAACAATTTCACTAAGGCTGACACTCACCTTTGACCGTACACCTCTTGATTGCTTGGATTGCTTTTTCATAAAATCTGGATTACTTTTGGATTTCATGATATCTGAAAACACAATGAGGGTATGCCATTATTATCATTAACTTCAAATAGCAATGATAGACACAAACAGCTACTCTGTGTAGCTCATCTGTGTGTTAGATTTACTTCATTATTTAAAAGCAGAACTGAAAAACGATGAACAAGCTTAGATTACAGTGATAGGGAAACTTGTCCAACATGGGAAACCAGAAGATAGAATGCCCCGACTAGATGTTTTGTGTACTTATGATGATAAATTCTAAAAAGGTTTACACAAAATATGATTTTAATACATGGCATAATCTGCCCTACATAAGCAAGTGCTTAACATATATAAGCGCCAGGTACAGTAGCTAAAGACCTGAGGTGTGTGGGAATGTCTGGACAAAAAGAAAACACCTATGCATTTAAGGGCTAAAGATGTTAAACTGAGTCTGAGTTGTAACAAAATGGTTGTTTTCTTTTTGTTAAATTTCTCCACATATCAAAATAATAACAACAATAATAATAATGATAATGATGAACAATAAATCATCATAATTACTGTAATCCAAATTTGTGGTTCCATCATTATTAAATGTAGCAGAAAAAGAGCCAAACAACAGATTTTTCATTCAGTAACAAATATATTGTATGTGCTTATCATTATCAATTTACTCTTTAAAAGATGCTTAATAATCCCCAAAATGCAGTTCTCAATCTAAACAACAATGACAAAGTTGGTTGTCATTAAAGTGTATGACTTCAGACTGGCTTCATTACTTGGACATGCAAAGAAATTTTGTGAGTAAACAATGATTAAATTAACATCATATATTTACCGTATCCAGATGTGACCGTTCCATCAACAGTCCTCTCGCCTAAAGCTTCTGTGGCAATGAGCAGCTTCTCCTTCAGTTTGCTGATGTCGCAGTCAGCCTTTGCTTTCACAATGCTGAGCTCTGTATAGATGTCTTTATATTTGTCTGTGGCATATTTCTTGTCCTGTTGAAATTAAATCAATGATGATTTTTTTTTTTTTTAAATTTTGTTGTACAACATTAAGAAATACAGGGACAAAGCTTCAATAAATTGTTTCCAATACATTAAGCTTAGTTCTACATACCCTTAACGCAGACTGCAGTTCATCTTTCAAAGAGTGGATTTCCTGTTTTAGATATTGGATCTCTGACTCCTTAATTCGTAGCAACACCTACAAGATGGCGGAAAAACCCTCATAAGATTAAAGAACAAACCCTGGTTGCGTGTGCATGAGTGTGTTTAAACATACCTCCAGTTCATACACATCTTTGCCCTGGGTAACTGGCGACAGTGCTGTTTCACCACTGAAACAGGAGCGCATCCGAGTGATCTCTGCAGTCAGACGGTTGTTTAATTCCTGTTGGGCAGAATTAAGTTGTGTCATAACAGGCGGACAGAAATGTTTTTCTATGTACACACCCGGCCTGGCCAAAAAGAGTCACCACCTGAATTTAACTCAGCAAATAGTTAAGTTAAGAGTCTTCCATTGGATAATTACTGCAGTGGTCAATATGTTTTAGCTGGCAATAAGTTATTTAGCCCTAACTGATGCAGCGAGTAGCTTCAGGGAGCATGAGACATCATTTTCACACATGGATTGGCCACCACAGTGTCCAGACCTTAACCCCACTGAGAATCTTTGGGATGTGCTGGAGGAGACTTTATGCAGCTGTCCGACTCTCCCATCATCAGTACAAGATCTTGGTGAAAAATTAATGCATCTCTGGACAGAAATAAATGCAACATTGCATAAGCTTAGTGAACCGATGCCATGGTAAACGTGTGCCGTAATCAAAGCTAAAGGCGGTCCAATGAAATATTAGAGTGTGTGGCTTTATTTTTTGGCCAGGCAGTGTACATGTGCTTATGTGCGTGTGCATTCAAACCTGGTTGTGAGCGTTGAGCTCCTGGTTTTCTCTCTGACACTGCCTGAGGGCCTGCCTCTCAGCCTCCAGTGCCTGGGCCAGGTGAGCGTTCTCCAGACATTTCTGGGAGTACTGCTCTGACAACACCTCCAGTTCTCTCTGGATGGACTGCAGCTCCTCCCTGAACAGTCACACCATCAAAATATTATATCAGCTACATACAAGCTCTTTTGCAGGACAAGCTCACAACACTACGCACCTACAGTTGTACTTATTGCAACACAGAGTTAACAGACTAACAAACATTTTGTCAAATGAATGTGCAGGAAATATTATACTTCTGTCTGATTTACAACAATTTAAAGGGCGATGCCATTTATATTGTTTTTCTGGTTTTTCAAATGGAAAGTCCCACCAAGCTGAAAAAGCAGTGCAGCCCCTGCCCCTGCCTGTCAACAGGTGGTTTATATGTAATAAATGTCCTCATGCAGAAATCTGTCAGGTCACAAATAAAAACATTTGATTCTAAGATATTGTTGGAATGCATAAGGGACACTACTCAGAGGCTACAGAATGATATGAAAACCTACAAACAAACAAACAAACAAATAAATAAATGACTCGTCCATTAATAGTCTTCATGTCCTTCTCAAAAAACATACTCATATTGTAAGCGGAGTTCATCAATGTCAGAGTTCAGTCCACTCAGTTGGGAGCGGTGGGTCTTCTCCATTTCCTCCTTGTGCGCATTCTTCATAGCTTCAATAGCTACATTAAAGTCAGATCACACACGTTTAATTAGTGCACATTGGTGTTTAAAATATAGCAATTAAGGGTGGAAATATGGTTAATTTCTTTACCAGCGATTGTGGCAGCTGTCTCCTCAGCCAATAGTCTCTCTCGCTCCTCCATAAGTTTGGAAATCTCCCTCTGATGTTGCCGCTGGATGTCTTGTATGACCTTCTGGTGAGTTTCTTCCATTGCTGCAAAGCCACGTTCACACGTGGCCTATGGGAAAGAAGGGTCAACAATCTGTCATTATAAAATTCATTTTGTACTTACCACCTACATTTTAATTTGTGACTATAGACTCAGTGAAAGATCTACTAACTGTTCACTAGACTACATACTGTAGTGTGTCATGCAAAATCAGTGATAGCAGGCATGCAAGCTTGTTATGATCTAAAGCCCAATTCTGTTAGTGAGAGAGCGAGTTAAAGCAGTGAAGTTCTATACCAGCAGAGCAGCATTTGTTATTAACAGACTGAACTTCCTTCTATTATTGAATGTGGGAAATGGTATGTCTATTGGGAAGCCATGTTGGAGGCAAGACATTTTACACTTTTTGAATGTAGGATGTTTAAATAAGGACTTAAGAGCTTCAACCTGCAGTGGTTTGCTTTGTTTCATCATTATATAAAACTACAAGGGACGTCCCACCCTGATATTGCCTTTATCATTTCTGATTCATTTTATTCAACAAAGTGATGTAATAGAAGTGTATTGCAAAAAAAGACATTGGATTTCCTGTATTTCAGCAATTTCTCTCAGGTGCATTAATCTTCTGAAAATAGTTGAAAAACTGCATTTAAACTTCAGTATTTTGTTCATACTTTAAATTAAGGCATGACTGACCAAATCCTGCCCACAATGACACTCATTTCTCCATTGATAATGTATAAAACACTATTTTGTTATAGTATTTTGTGGTAAATCTGACCTCAACATCTCAAGATGAAAAGTCACCAAAGCTACTAAAATTCACTTTGTGGTGAACATGAATTGCTGAACCAAATGTCACAGAAGCCCAACCAATAACTGACAAGGCATTTCACTGAATATGACCTTTATGGTGGTGCCAGAGGATAAGTCAGGGGACCACAGTCATTGGGATTCATCAATTGGGAGCCATGAATATCTGTAACATTTTGTGCCAATACATCAAGTAGATGTGGATACATGTCAGGATGTAATGACGATATATTTTACTTGCTCTCGGCTGTAGATGGAAAGTCGGGATCATTGAAGGCAATCCTAAAAATAAATGTCAGAGTTTCTATGAGAGCTTGTATAAGAGGGTGGGGGGTCGGGACATCCCCCAAAGCTACAATTACAACTATATTACAATTTGCAAACAAATTACAAAAATCTACTAATAGTCTCACACCATTTCCCAACTCAAGATCCTCTGTGCATATTAGTAGATTGATAAACTATTTAACTATTTATCTTCTACTGTCTCATTCATTTAAAAAAAAAGATTTGGCTAAGGTAAAATGAAAGAGCAAAAACCTTAAGACTTTCAAAGTCTCTCTGGTATTTCTCTCTCAGGCTGGCCACATCTCCTTCTAGGTGCTTGTTCTCCAGTTCGTCCCTCATGGTGTTCATCTGAGTCTCCAGCTCCTGGATCCGATCCTTCAGAACCACCATGGAGTCCACCTCCGACATGTCCTGTGCGTTCTCCCCCTTCCCCTGCTCCTCCTCTTCCATTGGTGTAGCGGCCTCATCACATGGAGGCGAATGGGAAACATCAGGACCCTTTTTGTCCTGTTGGTACTCTTGGACACGTTGAATGTTTTTCAGATACTGGGAATGTAGCTTTTCCAGCTCCTCTTTGTGGAGTTGCTGGAGCTCACAGATCCTCTCTTCAAATTGCTCCTCCAGTTTCCTTACATGACTCTCGTGCCGCTCCTCCATGGTGTCCATATCCACCATCAGAACCTCCAGCTTGCGTTGACTGTCAGCCGTGGTCTCCATGAGGGCCAGCTCTGTCGAGGCACGGCCTTTCTCCGCTTGGCTTAGCTCTTGTTTGTGTCTCTGCTTCATCTCTTCAGTCTCCTTCTGGAAATGCTCCTCCAAGAAAGCCAGGTGCTGCTGCTGCTGAGAGAGCTGGTTCACACGTTTGCTGATCTCACTCTTTAGTGTTTGGTTCTCCTTCTGGAGAGTGTCCACTGTTTGTGTGAAGTTCTTACGCTCCTCCTGCAAGGATGCTTCATATTTCTCTTGGATTACACTGACATTGCGGGCATGCTGCTGGACAAGAGCGTCCATGTTCTGACCTGTCTGTTTACACCAGCCCAACTCTTGCTCATGCATGGCCCGTAACCTGCACGCCACATAAGCCACTTGAGCCTGGATGAGGGCTTCGCGCATGCAAAGCGAGGTACTTGTGAAATTATGTGAAGTCTGGTGCCCTAGAAGAGCATGGACCATTTTAGCCAGTGCAGGATGGTTTCCACCACTTTCTATCTCTTGAGCATACTTGTGGAGGATTGTGGCTTGTCTTTGAAGCTCATTAGCCAGTTTGTCATGTGCGTTTTGCAGTGATTCAATAGAGTCAAGACCACAAGATGGCATTTCTCCAGTCAGGTGTCTGTCTACTATTTCCTCAGCCATGTCTCTAGCCTCCTCCATTTCAATCTGCTCCATGTAGGGAGCAAGCTCAGGGGGGTGAATGTCTGCTAACTTTTGTTTACTAAACCCAAAGTTATTTTTGACTTCTTTTATTACATTTTTTAAATCAGGCCTTTTGGAAGCTTCAATAATTGCTTTCAAAGCCATCTCCCTTTGATGCAGATTTTTTCTGGCTTCAGTCAACTCCCTTTTCAGTATTTTGAATTTCTCTTCATAGCAATGTTTAAGGTTTTGAATAGAGTAGGCTAGTTCTGCTTTAATGAAGGTATTAAAAATAACAGTGGCATCAACATCTACATCAGCTGAAACACTGCCCTCTTTGGATTTAGCAACATCTATCTCAGCTTTCTCCAGCTCTTTCCAGAATGCACTCTCCAACATCAACTTCCTGGTCAAGACATCAGCATAAACAATGGCCAAGCAATCTTTGTCACTCCTTTTGATATTCTCTATATCTTCCCATATCTCTGCAAGGGCTTGTAGGAGGTCAGACTTTGATGTCTGTATTAACAAAGCCATCTTGTTCAACACTACTGCCTCAAAAGACAGAGTTTTGGCAAAGAGATGCAATGCTTCTTTATCTAAACTCTCTGGGGTTTGACTTTGATGGACAGCTGGTGATTGTTCTTCCAGCGTCTTTTGTCCTTGTCTAATGTACAGAGATGCATTAAACAAATTGTTCTCTATTTCTGACAATGAGTGCAGCTGTGAATCAGTGGTATCATGAGAGCCATTGAGAATAGTCCTGACTTTCTCTCGACTATTTTCCACACACACCAGGGCTTTGGCGTAATGCTTATTGGCATCACTACTCTGGACCCCACTTCCACTACTAAACTCTTTATCAGGGTTAGGCTTTGTTTCCGTCATCTTTAGGTCAATCTTGGACATGTGTTCTGCTTGGATGGAGCGTTGCTCTTCTAGATTATGTGTGAGGTTTCTGAGTTTATCTTCAGTGGCCAGTAGTTTAGTCTCTAGGGCATGTATGATAGAGATAAACTTCTCTGGGTCACTACTGTGAGGGAATGTGGTATCTGAGATGTCTTCATTTATATCCTGATGAACTTTTTGTCTTGTGTCTCCAAAGGTACTAGTATCCAGACCCTCTAGATTTATGTATTTTTGGCACTGAATACTGGAAAAACGTATCCTGGGTCTCTTAGCTTGAGATTCCTTGTCATCTGTGGAGTTATCTGTCTTGGATGTCTTGTCAAAGGAAAGTGGGAGCTGTGTGTTTGGTGATAAGGAGACGGATGTTTTAAGCCTTCCCTTCTTGCTCTGTTCTGGGATTTGCTGCTTCTCCATGCGTAGGTCAGCATAGCCCAGCTGTAGGGCATTGAGATGCTGCTCAAGCTCTGCTATGCGGTCCTCTGCAACCACAAGCTTGGCTTGCAGATCCTTTTCAGCACTACAGGGCTCAACCTTATCTAAGAGGCTTTGACTCATTTGACAAAGAAGCTCCTCCTTAGCTTGCAACTTCTGTTCCGTTTCCTCCAAGCTGTTGCCAAGTGCAGTCATTTTAACAAGGGCCTCTTTCAAGTCGTCTTCTTTTCGTTCCACCAGCCTCTCATACATCTCCTTAGTTTGCCGGATCTCTTCCTCTTTTTCTCGAAGGAACTGGCTCATTTTCTGAAACTCCTGGGTAGCCCTCTCATATGAGTGCTCCAGGGTGTTGTAATCAGCCTCTTCCGTTTCCAGACGATTGCGGAGCTTATTCACCTCACGGTCAGCTTCTGCTATCTGGTTAAGAAGCTCCTGACAGCGGCAAGTGAGCTGACCTTTCTCTTCTTCTAGCCTACGCACACTCTCCCTCAGTGACTCAACCATGTCAGTTTTCTGGGCCAGCTCTTCTTGCAACTTTAGCATTTCCTCCCTGCATTCTTTCCCTCCTGAGGCCTGCCTCCCTCTTAACAGGGCCTCCACCTGTTGCTCAGCCTCCAGCACTCTTTTCTCCATCTCTTTCTGTGCAGTTTCAGCCTCAGCTAATCTTCTACAAAGATTCTGTCTCTCTCTCTCATGACTCTCTAGCATGCTATGCTGCTCCATCCTCAGGCGCTCCTCCTTCAGTGTCTGACCTTCTTCAGTAGCACTTAGCCGAGCAGTCACCTCCTGTAGCCTCTCCTGCAGCCTCTGTATCTCTCTCACGTGGTCTCGTTGCAGGGCTTGCTGGCGCTCCAGGTGCCTAAGGGCTTGGTTTCGCTCTAAGAGGCTGGCCTCTACTTCACGGAGTCTTTCTTCACTGTCCTTTAGCTGGGCCCGTAGGGTTGCCTCACTACGACCATGTTCCTCTTCTTGGTCCTTTGAACGCTCCTGCTCTAGCTTGAGCTCATTGCGCATTCTGATCACAGCCTGTTCACTAGCCAAGATTTCAGCCATTGCAGAAGCTAGTTTAGCCTGTAGAGCCTGGATATCAGTCTCATGGCGGCCAACGGCATCCTGGGCTTCTGTGTAGCTTCGCTTTAGTGCCCGAATCTGCTGTTGTGCAAGGTCCTGCTTGCGCTTTTGGGTCTCCAACTCCCCCTGCAAATCTTGATTAAGCGTGTGCAAGTGTTTCCATGGCGCTCTGTGCGGTGAAGAGGAAGGGGGTGTTGCACTCTTGAAAAAGATTGATGAGACAGTTTCATTAATGACATCACCTTACCTTCCCCTACCATATACGGAGAACCACATCTCGGGGGTTACCAGGAAAATAAGTTTTCTCCTTTCTTGATCTCACTCTCGCTTTTGATCAGTATTTTTTCCAAGCTTCCACTGTGCTTTTTCAGAGGTGACTTGGAAATTTAAAGGTTTACATAAATACCACCGACAAACCAAAAGGGAAAAAAAAAAAAACTTGAGTGGGTGGCTAATATAGTGATTTAAAAACAGACCAACTAATTACTTTTTGCAAAATTAAGTGTGATGTGATACAAAAAATGACATTCTGGTTCTGTGATAAATTCACTGTGTAACTTAAAACAGCACAATGTAAAAAGAAATTAGTTAAATTATGCATTTCTGAAACACCAAAAAGCATGCAGAAATCAAGCTGGGCAAAGACACACAGACAAAGCACAGATGAACAGAGAGAAAAAGCACAGCGCAAGGCTTCTTGATGAAGTTTCTTACCTTAAGCATATCAGATCAAATCAATTATATTCCCAGGAGATGTGAAACTCCGTAAAAACAGTTAGTGAAAACTCATGCTAAGAACACCACAACCATGCATATCAGTTTCAGAGAATAAGCACCCACACCTGTTAGTAGAATTTTACATAAGTAGCCACACATGAATCTGATCTATCATGACCCAGTAGGCTGTATAGCAAATGTACAATCTACTATCTACACAGTATTGTGGTACAGTGTACAACAAGTACTGCACCACGTTTGACCAGTACATGTATACTGTCTTGCAAACCTTAATACAAAAAAATGTAATGCTTAATTTTCTTTGTCAAATTTTATGTTATAATGCTATTTGTACATGATGACAATTTTAAAACGCATACTAATCCTACCTGCAGTACGTAGCCCTCTCTGGCACTTTGTTCTCTCCCTAGTGCATTTTCCAACTGCTCTTTTAAAGCGTTGTTTTGCTTCTGTAGTCGGTCCAGCTCCTTCTGCTTCTGTCCCAACTGAACAAAGTAAGAAAGAGAAAAAATAATGACTGACTGACACAAGATGCTCCAATACCATATATATGTATATGACCACAATGAAGAAACACACCTCTTTGTCTAGCAGCGCAGCAAGCTCATCTGGAGGCAGCCTGTCAGAGTTTCCAGAGTTTCCTAAAGCTGTGCTGATGGGCACTTGTTTCTCTTCTCTTAACGGTGTTGTCTCCACCTGATGCCATCGCTGCTCAATCTCTTCTTGCACAACTGAGGTTCTATTGTCCTTCTTATCTCCACTACCTGGATGTATGGCTGCAGGGTGGTCTACTTCCATCTTTCCTTGCTCTTGGCATTCAGGCGTTGATGGCTGTACTGGTGATGTAGTGTTTAGCGTGGAAGTCATGGTAACAGTAACAGTATTTGGCATGTGGGCGGCACTGTTTGTGCTTTGCTTCCTAACATTCTCCTTTTCTGCTTCCTCTGTTGTAGAAGGTGGGTGAGCACCTGACACAGAAGAAGTTTGGAGCGAGGAGGTAGAGACAGGAGAGGATGCTAAAGAGGAGGGGGAAGAGGAGGGAGAGCAGTATGAAGAAGTCGTAGAGAATGACGAGCTGAGGTCGACTGTGTCTGCTCGCTCCTTCACAGGCTTTTCTGGCTTTTCCATTTTGAACTCAGTCCAGTCAAAAGTCTTGGAGCGACCTTCTCGTCTGCGCTCACGGACGCGGCTTTTACGGGGCTCGGAGGGAGGGGTAGAGGCATTGTGTCCAGCTGGCTGTCTGTGGACATCGGATTTGGGGACCTCTGAACTAGGGCTCGACTCAGGGGTGGTCAGTGGACACGGCTCCAACATCACTTGGGTTTTTATCTTCTCATCAGGGAGGGATCTGAATGAACAAAAACACAAAAAATAAAAATATATAAGAAAGATTATTTAACAGAACATGATGATTTTTTACATTTACATCAGCTGAAGCTACATTTACATAAAGCTTTGCTGGACAAACAACAATGAATACATTCCTGGCAGAGCAGCATCTTCTAATTGTGCACAAAAGCATGATAAAAACCAGTGAAAAAGCATCAACATCAAAACGCTTACATGGCACACTGCATTAGACTGAAAGCAGCTTTAGAGTTCACAGTCATGATCTGTGATAAGCCTGATGCTAGCCTTTGGCTTTCATGTTAAAGGGACAGTTAACCCCAAAGTAATAAAAATGCATATTTTTCCTCTTGGCCCGTAGTGCTATTAATCTACCTTGATTGTTTTCGTGTGAGCTGTCTAGAGCTGGAGATATTGACTGTAGAGGTGTTTTTTTTTCTCTTAAATACAATGAGTTTTGGCAGAGAGATGTGGAATTCAAAGCACAAAAGAAAAAAAGAGAGAAAAATTTTCAAACTTTCCAGAAATCATTGCCTGGAGCAGTTTCATGTAGGAACTATTTTCTTTCTACCAAACTACACCTGCAAACTGTATCAGTTGCAGAAAGAAGTGTGCATCTAGTCAAGGACAAGAGGTTTCAGCTCAGCCGAGAAGGATGCAATTCATTTTTACATCCTGCACTATCACAAGTACGAGCCTCTCATCCATGAGTAGATGCATGCTTCTTTCTGAGCGGTGATACGGTTTGCGGATAGTCGAAAGAAAACAGTTCTTGCATGAAACTGCTCACAACAAGGTCGGTGGATTATCTTCAGTAATGGCGTCATGATTTCTGGAATGAGAAATAGTGTGTGAGTTTTTCAAATGTTTTTGTGCGCTTTGAACAGCACAAGCTGAGTGCTGTTTAGTTCCATTATATTTGTAAAGGAGGTCACACAGCCAATATCTCCAAAACTTTTAACCTCGCATCAAAACAAGCTAGATGGATACAGGTAAGAGGAAAAATGTGTAACTGTCCATTTAATGCAAATTGTATAGTAGCTTGATGTGAAGAATTTGTTTCCAGTAAACCGCACACTGACTGGCACTTGTAGTGTTACGAGGCAGAGCATCTTTTAAAAAGTGACCTGACGGAATAATCTATTTTCACCGTGTTGTGTGGAGGTGTCAGGAGGTGTGAGTAAGGGGAAAATGAGAAGGGACAGTGCTCAAGAATGAGAAAGAGGTGTCAGTGAGGCGTCCATGCAGAAATACCAAAAATATCACGCATTCTCCCCTTGGAGACATACGGCAGAGTAAGGAGTGTGACTCAGTACATGCAGGTCAGAGCGTGTATACGGTATCACATATGTTGAGCCATCTGAAAGGCAATAGCTTCTAGGTAGTTAAAAAATCCTCAGGTGAACTGTTCCAGAAAAAGTACTTTTACGCCCCCACTCTTCTCTCTGTTCACTCTGTCCATCTTCAGTTGTGGCCATTTCCGAGTGTACAGTCGCAGTACAATGACCATTAAAATGGGTAGATTATTCCAGTATGTTGATGTGATTGCAGTGTGTGTCTCTACAGTGGCACAACTGACAGGGAGACATTACTCAACAATCACATGACATAGGGTGGGACGACAAACACGCTGGGGCTGACATTGCTGAGCAATAACATCACTGTTCGAGGAGGGGGGAGATATTCAACACACAAGCATTCCAACCTGGGCTTCAGAACGGATAGTTTCAGAGAGATGTTTTTCCTGGAAGCAGGTTGAAAATACCGGTTGAAAGAGGAAGAGAAAGAAGGAAAGATGGTGAGGAGGAGAGAGGGATTAAAATAAAATAAGTGAGAAAAGCAGTTGTTATTATCTGCCAGTGTTTAAAGTGTTAATCCTCTTTGGGTATTACCGGGTGACATCAGGGGCGATAGTGGGTCGCACATTCTTCATGATGGCCTGAATCCAGTTGCGACGGATTCCAGAGGTCATGGCCGACAGGGTGCACGCTCCCTCTTTACACTGAAAGCAGACAGGCATCTCTTTTGAATGACTGACAGGGATGTGACAACATGTCGATTAAAATACCTTTTTGACACAAACATCCAAACATATGTTTTTGTTTTTGTACAAGCCTTAAGTAAAACATGCAGCAGTGGCATTCCTATTTCAGTGGGCAGAATAATTTCTTGCTCTTCTTTCATGGACTGTAACCAAAGGTGGGTAGAAAACTTGGATTTACTGCATTAGATGCCCTCCAGTAACTTATTTTAAATAACTGATCTGTAAAAAGCAGCTTTAATTTAAAAACTTCTAACGCTAAGCAGAGCTCACTTTCTCTTTCAGCTCTCCATTGTCAGGTAGCCACACCCCACTGAGAGTGCTGTTTTAATCTATCTCCTTTTGTGTTTCTATGTAAATGTGTTCTAATATGTGCTGTTTGGATGGGACTTCTTTTGTTTTAATCTACCCTTTTAAATAGCAGGTTTTTGCACATGTACGCAAAGACACATTTTTGCCTTTTGCATGCAAAGGGAAGACGTGAAGTATTTTCTGATATATTCTATCATCAGTAAAATAATGGTTGAAAAAAACTGTGAAATGAGTAAAAACATAATTGGCTTCACTTCTCCTTTGTTTTAGTCTGTTGTGCTGTTAAACTACACTGAGCTCAGGTTGTGAAAGCGTGTTTTAACACCATAAGCAACAGACTGACACAAAGGTGAAAAGAGAAGTAAATATTTTTAGGTTGTCACTTCACCCACAGTTATGCTATCACCATCTAGACTAGTGACAAAAGTAACAGAGGATGTTTCATTTTAATGTGTCAAACACTTAACTTTTCTGCGTAATCAAATTTAAATACCACTCTGCTAGGTGAGATATAACAGATTTTCTACTTTTGAAAGTCTAACAGAGGCAACAGTTTACAAAGGTCAAAGCTGATGTTAAACCGTTTATTTTATGCAGAAAATAATATGTTGCTGTTTTGTTCTGACGAAACAATGCATGAGACCCTTAAGGGTTATTGCTCTGTCACAAACATAGATATCTTGAGTATAATTTAGAATGGGTGTGTAACTGGTGCTGTCAAGGATTTTCAAACAACCGTTACTCTCAGTTCAATGTACATTGCTATGTCAAAGGTCAAACAACAGAACAACTTTTGGACATGGAAAAATTAACTTTTGCAATCAGAAATAACAAAAAAACCTAATAAAATTCATCCCAAAGACAGACTTGGTAAAATGTCCTATTATCTATTAATCTAGTCATTATCAATCTATTAATCTTGTTCAAGATCGACAAAAGATAGGCACCTGTTACTTATTGATTTAACTTGTATAAAAATCTAAAAACATGCGATAGACTCAAAAGAAACAATTGCCTGGAATACTGAACCTTTAATCATTGAAATAAAGTAATAATGATTAAATAGAAGAAGAACTACATGTTATTTTTAACCAGATAGTCTGGGTTATATATAGACTGACCTCTAGTAGAAGTTAAATGATTTCTACCAGACCACTGTTATTCATCAAAGCTTCTGCACATCAGGATTTTAACTTGTGTTCAAGTCTACGCTGCTGTAGCTGCAATGACAGAGCAACATCCCCTTCCAGTCTGACCACAGAGCAGAGGGAGTAGACATAAATACTGGAGTTATTAATTTCTCGACACCAAACCCATGTTGTTCTCAGCCAGAGAGATAATGATCCCCTTGACTTCTCTATTTCTGACTTCCTCCAAAAAATAGCTGGGGGAGCTGCTTCAAGCAAATGTAAACAAAAGAAATGCCCCTGTAGCTACCGTTCTTCTCATAGGATTAGTATGGCAAATTTAAGTCTATATGTGGCAGGAATGAAAGCCGCCACTCATCAAATGGATAATGAATGCACTGCATCGCAGCTATAAGCGTCCAGTAAGTATTTTGCCAGCAACAAGTGCTAAAAATGTTTAATGGTCAAAGGATTATATGACGAAAATATTCTGTCATAGGGTTTCCAGCAGGATCCACAGAACTGTGCAACTGTTAAGCAATTATGATTCGGAGAAAAACTACCATAAACAAAAATGTTTTGAGCGTTATTGAGAAATGTGGACAAGGACGGCGCTTTTGACTGCATGAGGTTAGGTAAACATATTGTGCAGGATGCAGGTCACAAGGGTTCAGAGCAACAAGCAGGGCTGGCGACGGCTGCAGCAGATTTAGACCACCATGATGTCAGCCTCTCGCAGAGAGATGACAAGTCAAGTGACATCCGTCATGACAGACAAAGAACCGTTTCGGAAAGAGAAATGGCAAAACCTGATCCCTAAACTTGCACCACATGGTGTCTAAGGCTGTTTATAGACTGACAGGAGACAGCAGAGCTCAAGTGTGTGGACAATGAGTTTCATCTTCGCTGGTGACTGATGACGCAGGACAATCGATGACATGAAGAATCAACACTCACCAGGATTTGGAATCCGTAATTCCTCTGGACTGGGAACTCTTTGACATCATAACACGTGGAAAGGTCGATCTCGCCATCCAGTTCTGAAGCCTAAGGATAAATGTGAACAGACGAAACAGCGAAAACAAC
>JAJHUR010092213.1:0-13764 GCA_027495735.1 Lutjanus campechanus | reverse complement strand
CAATGCATTACTTTACAATAATACTATTGTTTATTTATATAATATCTCAGTTTTAGTAATTTATTGGTATTTATTAAATAAGAGTTTTTGAGTTTTGTTTGGTTATACAACCCTACTATCACAACGTCGTTGCAGGAACATAAGTAACGTGAACATTGCAACTGTTTTGATGTGGCTGCTCAGCTTGGGGATGTCAGCCATGACAGAACATGTGCTATCCATCACGCTATCTGTGTTAATTAGAGGTCAACAAAACAAAGATTAAAACTAATCAAGACATACAAAAGGTCAAGACGGTTTGACAAAAATCAACTCATTAATAATAATAATAATTTAAAAAAAGTTCATACCTCCGATACGAGTTTTTTCAATAAATGCAGCAGCAGATGTTGAATGTGTCTTCTGTCTTCCTGGTGAGGAGAGGGTTAACTGAGCATGTGCAGTATTATGAGTATCATCACTCTAAGATATTTCTGATTAGGGAGCAAGACTTGGTGCAACTGCCCCCTGTTGCAACCATTCCCAGTCTACCCTATGTCCATCACACTACAGCCATAACTGTGGATCTCAGACCTCAGTCTGAGATCCACAGCTCTTAAATTAGTCCATTTTTAAAACTTAATTTTGTGGGTTAATATTGTCATTACAAGGCTCGGAGGAGAAATACAAAAACATTACACTATGCTTCCTTCTTTTTTTCCTGACTAAGAAAATGATGCTTAATGATTGTGATCATGTATTAATAAGTCCTAGCTCAACACAAACCAGCATACACACACACACACACACACTGACATATCCTCATCCTCTCCTCACTCTGCCAGTGACTGTTGTTGAGATGGTTTGCCTGGTGATGTATTATTTGTTGTCATTGTGGCTGTCAAGGCATTTATGGCACAGTTGCTGAGTCCAAGACAAATTTCCCTAAGTGGGACAATAAAGTATATTGTATTGTATTGTATTGTATGTAATACATGTAGTTACTATTGCAATATAATTATTAGAATTATTATGATGATTTATGCATGTCATGTAAAGTTTTGGATACCATTATTCAATTATTATTAATTGTTTGTTTGTTTCCATATGTTTGTTTTTTGTCGGTCCCTGTGTATTTTGTCTCAATCATTCTTGTATCTGTAGGGAAAGAAAGAAAGAAAGAAAGAAAGAAAGAAAGAAAGAAAGAAAATTGCGATTAAAGCTAATTTCAAAAAGAATTTTAAAAATCTCGTCCACAGTTCTGATTTAATATATGAAAAACAAAATATCTTGCTGGAAGCCGTTCCATGCAGTGAACAGCAACCACACGCAGTACAGGCTTATGACCGCTTGGGGGCGCTACTCTCCAAGGCTACTGGCGGCATTAGTATCATCCCCACGTATGGGGTTATCATACAATGGGGCTAAGATTAGAAAATGATGAAAGGGCATCGGGAGCAGTTTGAGTTCCTGGTCTCACCTCCAGCAACATAAATCTGAAACGTTTAAGAAGTGAGATGAAGGCAGATTGTAGATCTTCTTCTGACACTCACGATTTACTACCTGCGCTTCAACTGTAAATAGCAAAGTGATTGAAGGGGGGATTAAGCGCCCTCACCTTGGTTACATGAGGACCAACCGACTTAAAAATGAAACTTGAAAAAAAGTCCCTCAGCCATCTTTGCCCTTTAGAGTGGCGAGATCAAAGTTAACCGAAATCAGAAATATCGCTCAGCTGAGACTTCTGCTATCGTCCAAACTGTGACAGAATGTTCCTCAGTTGTTCTTGGATGGATTGTTTGTATAATAGTAGCAATTTTCTCTTTCACACCATCATTCATTGCCCATTCACATTCTGTCTTCTGTGTGTGTGTGTGTGTGCGCGCGCGCCGATAGCCTGCCAAAAAACAAAAACAAAAACCATCAGAAATCGACATAACATCTCTTTATTCTGCGCAATTACGCACGGTTATCCATGGACACGGTTTGTCGTCGCCAAGACATTTTCAGTAGAATGAACTCTAAAAGAGGCACGGGACATTTTATTTTCTGTGGATCATCTGTTTAAATGTTCAGATTGTAAGCATTCGGCAGCCTATAGGCTATCCAACATGCCCTTTGACGTCACACGTCAACTTTTCTCATAGAAATCCGCGCGCACTGCGGTTTTTAACTTCCAGTCTGCACATCAGGCTGAGGAGTGGGCTGGTAGCCAGGGTGGTCACAGACAACGGGAAATAAAATCGTATTTTATAGGTCAGGTATTTTGGGAATATGCCTGCGGCGCGCCACGTGCGTAATGACGAGTATGGCTGTAAATAGAAGAATTTAAGCGCGGAGGCTTCATGAAGGCAAAGAGAGCGTGTCAGAGTAGTTTACCCTGAGGGGGCTGTGGAGAAGGAATTACTCATTTCTCACACCAACACCGGCACATCTGTGCGCGTCTATGTCACCGCCGGACGAGTCTCCAAGTCCATGGATAAAAAGGCACAGGAGGCAGCAGAATGGTCGTTGTGGGAGCGAGTAACGGAACCTTCGCTGGTGGCAACATGAGGTCGTCGTTCATGATAGAGGATCGAGTTGGCGGTGAGGATCCAGGGGGCTCCATGATCTCGGAGGCTCTTGCGCCCCGGCTGCTGATGATTGCGCAGGGCGCCGCAGAGGCTGCAGCAGCGGCAGCAGCGACTTCTCCGTCCACCTCCAGTCAGCCGCAGGTCATGGAGACGAACGGGACCCGGTGCGGCGAGCAGATCCTGAGCTACGGTCGCGTGGAGAAGGTCCTGATCGGCGGGGTGCTGACCATGCTCACGCTGTCCACCATCTGCGGGAATTTACTGGTGGTCATCTCCGTGTGCTTCGTCAAGAAGCTGCGCCAGCCCTCCAACTATCTGATCGTGTCTCTGGCCATGGCGGACCTGTCAGTGGCACTGGCCGTGATGCCGTTCGTCAGCATCACGGACCTAATTGGCGGTCAGTGGATATTCGGACAATTCTTCTGTAACGTTTTCATCGCCATGGATGTGATGTGCTGCACCGCGTCCATCATGAGTCTGTGCGTAATCAGCATTGACAGGTGAGAACTTTTGTATACCTTCACCAAAGTCAAGATTTCCAGCATCATAAATTTACTGAAATGTCAAAAAAATCATATCATATGAAGTTTTGAATTTTATTTAAACAATCGAGAAGAAAAAGCAGGGCAGATGTATCACATTCTATGAAATATCAGCACTCTCATTTTCATATTTTTGATTTATTAAACTTTTACGCATCGCGGTTTTGGAACAAGACTCTCCATGTGCAGATTCAGTCAGAAATAACCACATTTTGGGAACATCCTCGTGTTTAATCCCACTTCCCCCCACACACCACATTCTTACAACAATCCCATTATGCGGTTTGACACGGGATTTTGTCGCTCAGTCCTCCGCGACACTCAAACATGGGATTTGTTTAGAGGAGGTCAGAGCGCGGAGGCTCACTGTGGATCAGGGTCTCGCTCAAGGGCACAAAACTGGCGAGACAAAGGCGGCTGATGTGGGGGTCAAACCGGCGACCTTTCGGCTTGATTCTTTGTCCACTGCAACATGCTCCTTTCTAAATAACCCCCCCGTTTGAATTGCATAAAAGGGTCAGAATGTGAATTGAAAGCATTCAGATTAAGCGATGTGCTGTAAATGACTCTCAAATGACCTCAAAGTTAAAATTAAAATGACTGAAATAACTTATTTCTACATTTTGGTTGACATTTAGTTTCATCAGTTTGTTAAGAAGGTCATGAAATCATTTCTGGAACAGGCACATGCATGTCTGCTGCAGGGTTAAATCCAGCGTGATTTTTTAAAACAGTGTTTTTCAAAGTCCGACAGATACTGGATCTTTGGGGCCGATGCCAACACCATATAAAGAGCAAAGAAAATTATGATATTGATATGTTTGCCAATATTCTTTATCCAGAATATAACATAGAGCCAGACTGATATATCCCATTATTACTGACCTGAAATCAGTTTATCACTGCTATATAGGTCTATATCTCTATCGGGGTATGTTGCCAGATATGCGCTGATATGACCACTTTTTTGACAGAACAAAATGCAGATTGTTTTGACTTTTTTAGTTTTATTGGCAGCATTTTATGTATATTGCCTCTTTTTTTCTTAATTCAAGTTTAATATATAGATTTTTTAAAATTCTATTTGTGTTTTTTATTGATCGTTATTTGTAATTATTAAAATATGAGTGAAAGTTTGTTGTTTCAGTGCCATGATATCATTTTGAACAATAGAGTTTATTGTTAAAGGGACAGTTCAACCCCAAATCAAAACTACATAATTTCCACTGGCTTGTAGTGTCATTTATACATCTGTACTGTTTTGGTATGAGTTGCAGAGTTTTGGAGATGTCGTGCTTAAAGGGGCAGTTCACCCAAAAATCAAAAATACATATTTTCTCCTGGCCTGTAATGCTATTTGTCCGTCTAGATTTTGTTGGTGCGAGTTGCAAAGTTTTGGAAATATCAGCCATAGAGATGTCTGCCTTTCTCTCCAATATAATGGGACTAAGTGGTGCTCAGATTGTGGTTTGTCTCAGCTTGTCTCTACAGCCGATATTTCCAAAACTCTGCAGCTCAAAGCAGAAAAATCTAGATGGTTAAACAATACTACAGACCAGGGGAAAAATATGTATTTTTGATTTTGGCGTGAACTGTCCCTTTAAACTGTGTTGTTTATGTCTCAACTGATACTGGATTTTTGGGGCTGATACCGACCTTTTAAGAAAAACAATAAATAAATCAGATATCGATATATTGACCGATATTCTTTATACAAAATATAATATAGAGCCAGACTGGTATATCAATCAGCCATTATTATCGGCCCAATATTGGCCTTTTACAGGTATATCCGTCTATATTTCTATCGGTGTATATGTTGCCCAATATATTTCAATATGAAAACTTTTAGAACGTAATGCAGATTGTTTTCAATTTTTCATATTTTAATTTTATGGGCAGCATTTGATGTATGTTTCATTATTTTTCTTAATTCAAGTTCAATGTATCAATATTTTTTGTTGTATTTGTTTTTTATTCATAGTTATTTATAACTCTTACAAATACAAGTGAAAGTTTACTGTTTTAGATGTAAAATATCCTGCCTCCATTACATACCTTTGTCACAAGTGTTTGATAACCACATTTGAGGGATCACTGCAATAGTGGTCGATATACTGATATTGGATTTTTTTTATTTTTTTTTTTTACTTCCCAGTATCATTATTGACATTGGGCCCAAAAATCCAGTGTCTGTCAGGCTCTAACGTACAAAACACAGAATATATACATCAACACACAGTTTTTGCAGATCTCTCAAATGTGATTCTCAAACATTTGTGATAAACATATGTAATGAAGACAATACAATATCAGCTGACGAACAGTATCGGTTGACCAATATATCGGTCAGGCTCTTGTATTCTATCAGTGAGGTTTCTGCGTGAGAACATAAATGGTTTGATGCTGTGCTCTGCCCACATACTGTATACTGTAGACCTGAGCTTTATTTAACACTGAAAGCTCTGCTGATCACATATGGTCTCTTGCAGCATCTTGGAGCTTCTCTTTCATAAAATTAGCCAGTATCCCACCTGGGGGCTGCATATGGTAACCACAGATTGTTCATAAGCACCTTGCTCAAGGGCACCTTGTTGCGTGAGGGGGAAGAATCACTTACTATAAGGCGAGACTTAAAAGGGGGAAAAAAGAGGATGAAAAATAATTAAAGGGATAGTTCAGATTATTTCATGTCATATAGTCAGTGTATTATCTACAGTCGATGCTGGGTGGCATGTACCCAGTTTGGAGAAGCAGAAAGTACCTGAAACAATCAATAGTGTGAGTGCACACTACATTTACAATATTTTCATCACTTTACCTTGCCATCAGACAGCCATTTTCGAGGAGAAACCATCATCATATAAGCTTAAATTTGCTCTCACCAAACCAACCAAACTCCATGGGAGAAATCAGTAATTTTACTTTGCAGAACGTGGCAGTTGCCAGTCTACAGCTGCCTTGATAGGTTAGTTTGTTTGTGTCAATATGTGTCTTTGGTGTTTTAAAAGTCTAGTCTGGACTCACCAAATTCACTCAGTAACACTAAAAAAATATTAAATTAAGGAAGAAGTAGACCAGCAACTCCTGTATTCTGTGAGATAAAATGACTGATTTCACCCATGGAGTTTGGTTGGTTTGAGGAAAGTGATATTTGGCTTATATAACTGTGATGTCCCATCGAGGCAAAGTGGTGAAATATTCTAACTGATATTGATTTTGAACTTGGGTCATGTGCAAACCACCATCTACTGTAGATACACTGACTATTGATAAGTGCCTCAAACGCACCACATTAAATTATCCACTTAAGGTGAATTTTGTCTGCCTGTTTATGAAATCTTTCAACATATTTTTCTCCGTAGGTATTTGGGTATCACAAAACCCCTGACGTATCCAGTCCGGCAAAATGGCTGCTGCATGGCCAAGATGATCCTGTCAGTGTGGCTCCTCTCCGCCTCTATCACCCTCCCTCCTCTGTTCGGCTGGGCGCAGAACGTCAACGACGGCAGAGTCTGCCTCATCAGTCAGGACTTTGGCTACACCGTCTACTCCACAGCTGTGGCGTTCTACATCCCCATGTCAGTGATGTTGATCATGTACTACAGGATCTACCGGGCGGCCAAACTCAGCGCTGCCAAGCACACCATCACTGGCTTCCCCAGGGAAGGGGAGTCCAGTGCAGGGGTGGCTTCCCGAGGGGCTAGAGGAGGGCACGAGTCTCACCAGCCGGCGGTGTCCGGAGAAACGGCGAGCGTTGAAGGGACAGAGGCTGAGCTGGAGGAGGAGGACCCTGAGGAAGAGGAGGAGGAGAGCTTGGACTGTGTGGCGGCCGCGTTGAAGCTCCAGCGGGAGGTGGAGGAGGAATGCAGCACGCGGGTCTCTCGCCTCCTCAAGACCGGCGAACACCACCAACGGCGGAAGCGGAAAAATCAGTCCATCTTCAAACGGGAGCAGAAGGCCGCAGCCACTCTGGGCATTGTGGTTGGTGCCTTCACCTTCTGCTGGCTGCCGTTCTTCTTGGTTTCCACCGCCAGGCCGTTTGTCTGCGGTGTGGAGTGCAGCTGCGTGCCACTCTGGCTGGAGAGGACTCTGCTGTGGCTCGGCTACGCCAACTCCCTCATCAATCCCTTCATTTATGCATTTTTCAACCGCGATCTGAGGACCACCTACAGTAACCTCCTGCGGTGTCGCTACAGGAACATCAATCGGAAGCTGTCAGCAGCTGGCATGCATGAGGCTCTGAAACTGGTGGAGAAGCCAGATACTGATGTGTAAATCTGCAGATCATCAACAATGCTGCAGAGACCAACAGAGACAATCACCGGGGAGACCGTCCAGAGGGGCTTAAGCTGTGGCACAAGGCTGCCAGACTGGTTATTCCCCCAAAATTTGTATGATGATGCAGAGATGGTGCTGTGATTAGTTGGATGTACATGAAGGAGCACAGAAAAGGACTAAAAAAACCTGCTGGCAATGACTTCATACTGTCTGAATAGTGGCTGCTGCAGTGTACTCACAACTACTGAACATTCACTGACCTCATGGTGAGGTCCAACAATTTTAATGACGGTTGTTGGTGGAGCTAAACACTGGCATTGCACTCGGCTACCACCGTGGATGGACATTCCCAGTAGCCAGTGTCTGTATTTTCAGTTGGACTCAAGGAAAACTTGCCCTCACAAACAAAAATGGACGAGTTCTTGGAGCTCCGTTGGCCCGCGAAGCTAGAACACCAAATGTCCCTGGTTACCACGGTGACACTGTCTTTCACTGCTTCTAGAAGTTGAGTTTGCTTGCAAGCACAACACGTGGACAAGTTTTGATCAAAACTCAACTGACATGTAAAATTTGTACACAAGTGGAACCTCATTTCATGAAGATCTATCATACCTGATATGAGTTTATATCTTTCGAAGATGCTTTTTATTTTTGGCCAGTATCACTCTGTGTTGAATGTGCCAAACTTTTTTCCTCTGCTAAAGTCATGACCATTACTTTGTTGAAAAGAAATTATTGATCAATCTGTTTTAAAAATCAGGCTTCTCACTTATGAACAAACAAGCATTTTAAGCTAAAGATGCTGTGAGGACCTAGTAATGTGATAGGATGGAAGCCAACACGCTACAGATAAAGATGTACAGAGAAACACTTAAAACGTGCCTGTGCCTTTTCTCAGTTTGTGTTAAAGGTTTGGTTGCAGCACACAAGAGTCTCTTTTTCAAATTATGCACCTTGTGTTTTAGATTTGACACAATGTGTGGCAGTCCCCTGGGCACTCAGCGTTGATCATGGCTCAGCCACAGAATAGCTTGTGAAACAGGCACCATCCAGGCAAATTCTAATGGAAGAGCGGATCACGCTTACAACTCTGAGCTTTCAGAATGGCCTACTTTTCACTTCTACATTTTATTCTCTCTGACACTGTCAATCAGTCCAAGTGGCAATCTTGAAGTTTTTCATGTAGAGTCAAAAGTTTGGGCAGAGCTCACCATTCCCTTGAATAAGAAAGTGCGTCCAAACTTTTGATTCGTGCTGAAAATGTCTGTTAAGTCACCATCAATCGCTAAATGAGGTAACATGAAGGTGTTGGCCCACTGATGAAAGTATTGCAACATGAATATATTTGCATTATTAGTGTATTGAGTATTGAGTGTCTGGGCAACATTCCTGGAAAAAAACGCTGTATTAAGTCACTGCTTGTGTAATCTCTCAGACAGATATCAAACAGATATCTGCATATGAATGCACAGTGCTAATTCGTCATCAGACAAAAGCCAGTGGGTTCTGTGATTGCTGCTAATTCAAACAGAACATGTCCCACTCCTGCAGCTTCACATTAGAAGTATCTAACTGACAAAACACAAATTGACTCATACAAAGTAATCATAGGAAATGCAATGTGTTTGTCCATGAGCTTGGCACTTAACACTATCATTCATCAAAACAATGAATCATCATTCTATAAAAACGGGACAGTGCTTGTTTTTGGCATTTTTTTGACAGCAGATCGGTTTGAAATATGTCAGGGAGTAATGGAACAGTCGGGGGCAGCCACAGTGAGCTGTTCGATGAAGAGCTACACGCAACAAGCTGCACGCCTTCAACTTCTCAGCCAGGTAACCAACTCCTTTAACTGTGTACTGTTTTTTTGCCAAAACCCCAGAAAGAACCCCGGGCTTTAAAGCCAGTTTGACATTGTGGCCAAGCCATGTAATGACAACGTGACGTGATTCTCTGCAGCTCAAAAAGATGCAGCTATAAAATGGTGTATACATTTTTCAGAGCGTCACAATCCCTGCAAAATGACTCGTTTCACTATCAGGATTAGCAGAGGCAATGCCTCAAGTTAGCCGCTCTGTCAGAGGAACTCTCTGCTGCGCATATGTGGAAGCTCTGACAGCGAAGTTGGCTTCATGTGCCACTGAGCAGCTCACAAAGGAATGAATGGAGGCCTGCCTCCAACACTGTATCCAGTTCTCTATAATACATCCCTGCTGTCCACAGCCTGAAGTGTGAAGCATAAAATCAGATCACAGTTCCTCACAGAATGGTGGAAAAAGGTAAATTATTGCCTGACTTCTATATTAAAATGAAAATAGAAAATATTTTGCTCCGGCCAAAGTCTGGGACCTGTAGTATTAAACCATATTTGCTGTAACCACAGGTGTTGAAAAATCGAACAGGACTGAAATCTTCAAGATTGCCACTTTAGGTTTTTTATCAGTTTAACAATTGATTATTTTTGCAGTTAATGGTTAAGTTTAAAAATGTCAGAATATATTAAATAAACGCCCATTTTAATTTCTCAGACCACAAAGTGATTGCTTGTGTTGTCTGAACAACAGCCCAAACCAAAGACAATCAATTTACAGTGATAGAAAACCAGACATACCTGGCGAATCCTTGCTTTTGAGAAGCTGGTACCTGCGCAACTTTGGCATTTTTGCCTTATAAATGACCCAAAAGCCATGGGAATGTGGTTTCAAATCTTAAGTATTTTTCTACAACATTAAATATTCATGAGGTAAAAAAAAATAGTCTTAGTTATTATTTATTCAACACTGAAAATTCAAGCTAATCTGCCTGGCAGTGGCTTGGCAACATATCCCATAACTGTCATTCACTTTTGACTCAAATGTTGCTAAACTCTGATTGGTGTGTGATAATATGTGACATTTTTTTCCAGCCTAATCACACTTAATAGTAAGCAACTAACTTACAAAATACGTTTTAAACAATTAATCAACTCATTAGTTAAAGTTATTAAATTTAACTGAGTTCTACTAATTAATGGGTCTATCAGCTCGGCATTATAGCAACCAACTTTAATTATATATCTTCAAAAGTGCCAACCCTAAGGAACAAATACATCTTTCACCTGTTCATCTTCTGCTATTATTGAGTTCGATGTGATCACAGACACTAATTACAGAGGCACTGTATCTAATTTAGCGGTCTCTTGGGCTGTTAATGTAGGGCGAGGCTCGGGGCAGAAATCTGATCTGGACGTACGAGAGCAGATGGCAGCAGGTATTTCATTGGTGTTTCCAAAGCACCTCCCACAGAGATTAGGAGACTCTCAGCTCACACTTTCATTATGGTAAAGCGCAGGTTGAGTGAACTGGAGCAGGGACAGAGTGCATTCACTGTATATGCACATTAAAATTCCAATTCATTTAATGTTAATGACATATCCTGTGTATAATAACAGGAATAAGCTCTCACAGTATGTTGAGTGCAAGTACCCTGAACATGACAGCTGGGACGTGCCTAGTCCTATTTCTGGCAGCGTTCTTTTTCTAACGTGTGTTTCATGTGTACAGAGATTAGTAGCAAAGAGATGTTAATTTTTATTACTTATAAGGCTGCAGTCTTGTTTTTGTGTTCTCAATATTTCAAGGATATGGAATGGACTTTTTTTTACTACCATACCGGAATTAGTAGAGTCTGTGCTGCTGAAAATGTATCCTCATTAACTTAATTTGTACTCCAACTAAGAGAGAGGGAGCAAAAGAGGGCACTTAGTTTCAGGAAGAAAAAAAGCCTCTTTACGGAGGAAGTTTGAGCACCATTATTGCCACATCTATTCACTGTCTAATCATCAATTAAAGCTGCTCTGTGCCAATTTTTTTTAATATAAAAAAACACCAAGCCTCTGAGCCTTAAAGGAATAGTTTGAATTATTTGAGGTGACCTTGTATGAGGCACTTATCTATAGTCAGTATATTACCAACAGTAGATGATGGCCTAAATGCTCACAGTTTGGAGAAGCAGCAAGAGTCCCAGCGTAGGAAGCTGAACAAATCAATATCACTTCAAGGGTACGCTTAGAATATTTTCACGGCTTTACTTGCCATCAGCCAGCCTTTTCCAGTGGGGAAACACTGTTACATGAGCCATATATTGCTCTCTGCAAACTAACCACACTCCATTTGCGTTTTTGCCAAAGTCTGGTGGAGTGAAATTTGGCTTATGTAACGCCATTTTCCCATCGGAAAAGGCTGACAGCAAGGTAAGGCAGTGAAAATATTCTAAATATAGTGTCCACTTAAAGTGATATAATTTTTTTTAGGTGGACCTTCTTAAGTGGGTAAAATATCTTTTTCTTGCTGACCCTGCCCACAGCAGTAAATTGCTTAGCTTCTGTGCTGGTAAGCCACTCTACTTCACCAAACTGGGGGTGTACCAACCATCATCTACTGGAGGAAATACATGGAGTATGTATAAGTACCTCACTTCAAATAATACAAACTATCCCTTTAATCATCAAGCGGGAGTGCAACAGAGATTAAAAAACATATAGAATATATAAGTACAGTATGCAGAACATCACCCAGTGTGCCAAAATGAAATGCTGGCATTGGCTTTGATCAGAACAAAGTCTAAACCAGCCCAGTATCATGGCAGATTGTGAAATGTTTCACTTAATGAATTCTATAGATTTGTGCACATTAACACAAATATTCAATTTCTGAATGATACTCAGCACAGATTTCAAAATGATAAGGAAAAATGTTGCATAAAGAGCAACGAAGTCTGGGTAGGAGAATCTATAAATCTATAGATTACATTTTGTGACTATTTTCCAGCACGTTCTAACCCTCAAAGCATCAAATAACAGCTTGGTAAGAGACTTAATGCTTCAAACTATGACCGTGTAGGTACCTGTCCAGTGCCGTTTCTGGAGGCGCTCATAATGTTTTTTAAAGTATGTTGGAGACGCTGGACAGGTCAAACAAACAGGACTTTTTCTCAGGTGGCCCATGTGAAATCAAAGGTTGATTTCTTTGTAATTTATGGAGCGTACCTAAGTTAAGCAACGTACTTAACAGGTATGTAAGTTACATATTATACTTAACATCACATAGGTAAGTTACACAATGTACTTAACAGGTACGTAAGTTACGAATCGTACATAACATCACATACATAAGATACGTAATGTACTTAACAGGTACATAAGTTATGTATTGAACATAATGTCATATAGGTAAGTTTCATAATGTACTGAACAGGTATATAAGTTACGTATTGTATGTAACATCGCATACATAGGATGAGTAATGTACTTAATAGATACGTAGGTTTGTATGTAACGTCACATAGGTAAGTTATGTAATGTGCTGAACAGGTATACTGTATAAGTTACGTATCATACGTAACATCACATAGGTAAGCTACGTAATGTGCTTAACAGGTACGTAAGTTACGTATCGTCACATAGGTAAATTACGTAACATACTTAACAAGTATGTAAGTTACATATTGTACAGAACATCACACAGGTAAGTTACATAATTTACTTAATAGGTATGTAGGTTATGTATCGTATGTATCACAAGTAATGTTATGTATGTAATATTATGCAAAGTTACTCATCTGAAGCCAAACCATGATCCTTTTTTAAACCTGACCAAGTGGCTTTGTTGCCCAAACCTGCCCAAGTAATGTTTGTGCCTTTATTTTGAAAGTTTACCCAGATGTTGCATATTTATTACTGCTAATTTGACCGCAGGGCCCTTAATGTGCAAAACAGATGCTACAGGGGGACTTAACAGTGTCATATTTTGAAGCGTAGCGCCAGTAACCAAGCTGCTGTATTTGACAAGCTGGGAATGAGAATGTGTTACTATTTCACAAACAGACGTGACTGCGTTGACTAATCAACACAAAGTTCATCGAGAGAAAAATGGGCCTCACAAACTCTTCCTCTGACTTTTTTTTTCATCTCACTTTGTTCTGGGCTGGCAAACATGATGATGCAGGACACGTGAGCACAAAAGTTATTTAAAAAGTTACCTGCTGTGGCCATCTGGAGTCATTAGAGTGTGAATTTGTTTGAAGTGCCACAGGCTGAAATGGGTAAATAAATCTTTTGCTGTCATAGTTCATGGTTCTGCACATTGATGCCTTCAGCCTTGTAAGTAAAGGAATTAGTTCACTTTTGGGACTGTGAGCAGGGAAGGCTGAGAATCACTGAGCTGTACTCGATCTGGGCTCGATGCCTTCGTGGCACAGCTCCATTGTGTTTGCCAGTGGATATGAGCAGGGGCAAATGTTTCCAAAACAGACTAGATGCAGGAGCTCTGAGGAGCACAGTGTTATACGCTTCCACCATGGAAAGCAATCGAGAAGTGAAGTTATTGTTAACCCATGTGAATCACTGG
>JAJHUR010092212.1:0-15951 GCA_027495735.1 Lutjanus campechanus | reverse complement strand
TGCAAATACTATTCGATCTGTATTCAATTGAATAAAGTGCAAAGATAAGATATTTAATGCTCAAGCTGATTTACTTTCTTGTTTTGCCTTAAACACATTTCAAAAAAGTTCACAGGGTCATGTTTTTTAAAAACACCCAATATGAATTTGGGAACTGAGGACACTAATTGTTGAAGTATTAAAAGTGAAATTCTTTCCAATTCTTGCTTGATATACAACTGCTTTATGCTCAACAGTCAGGGGTCTCTGTTGTTGTATTTTGTGCTTCATAATGCACCACACATTTTCAGTGGGAGACGGATCTGGACTGCAGGCAGGCCAGTCTAGTATTCACACACACACACACTATGAAGCCGTACTGCTGGAACATGTGCAGAATGTGTCTCGTCATTGTCTTGCTGAAATAAGCAGGGACGTCTCTGAAAAAGACGTCCTCTGGATGGCAGCATATGTTGCTCCAAAACCTGTACGTATGTGCCTCACAGCATCAGTGGGGCCTTCATAGATGTGACAGTTACCCATGATGCCATGGGCACTAACTGCCCCATTGCAGATGCTGGTTTTTGAATTTTTGTGCTCCCTTTCCTCCCTACGGACACTTCATTGCACTTCTCCCAGCAAAACAGCTTCTATCACCTGAAGTGAAAGCCAAGTAGGTCCCACTGTTTGGTCCCATGATGGTGTTGCAGGTAGAGTTTTTGGCAACTTATATGAGAAAAATTGCTGAATTTATGTGTGTAAATGTTGCAAAAGACTTTTCGTCGACCTTCCACCCAAAAACAGTGCCCATTTGAATTACAGTGCCAGCTGGGGATGTACTGCTGTGGAAAAAATCACACATTTCAATTTCTAATTGTGGTTATTGATGACAAGTACTTTTTTTCAATGCGTTAAATACACTGGGAAAGATTGTAAAAAGCCCAAGCACTTCCAGGCACTACAGTGAAATATAGAATGGGCACTTCTGGGAACTATGGGGTCTAGGGGGCTAAAGAATAAAAATAAATAAATAATAACCTATCTTGGAAAATATTCATCTCATGCAAAAAGGTTCCTGGCTCAGTACATGCTGGCAAAAGTGAAAAAAATGAATTCATTTGTACGAATCAAATGAAAGTTGAAATTACAAATAATGTCTCTGGAACAGGAGCTGAAATACTTGATTATTCCATTGGCCATCCAATCAAAGCTGTGCGTGGTCACACTCTCTTTCCAAGCTGTCATCCATTGTCTTGCTGTCAGAGAATTTGGAGGGACACCGGGCAGCCCCAGGTGTCAGTTTAGACTTGAAAATGACAATGTCACACTGCCAATGTCCCTTTTCCTCCTCACTCAATGATATCATAACTAGCAGGCAATCAGGATTTCTATAAATGGTTAGAGATGAATTTGCCTCGCATTTATTAATCAAATTCCAGACTTCTGAAGCCATTTTCATGCCAAGCTGTGAAATCTCTAGGATCTGGGATGCAGGCGCTAACAATGACAAAGGCTTTTTCCTGTCAAGTTAAAGAGATAGTTTGGATTATTTGATGTATGGTTGTATACTTACTGATAGTCATTTTATTGCCTACAGTGGATGGAGTTTGGCACGTCTAACAGGTTCTGCTAGGTTAAGTTACTGATTTCACATTTGGAGTTTGGTTGTTTTGGAGAGAGCGAATTGTGGCTTAGCAATCTAAAAGCAACATGAATTACATTTATATGACCACAATAACAAAAATAAATCTATATTTTGGCTCTCACATTATTACACAACCCAAAGTCTCACTGGCAGCCTCTGAACATGAACAGAATATGGAATCTAGCCAGTCTTAGAATGACTTTGGAAACACCAAACTACTTGACTTGACAAATATAGTTTGTTTATAATATGACGAATTGTAAAATATTACTTCCATTAGGCTGTTCAGACTGACAGAAACCATAATGCCTTTGTTGCATTTAGCGTTGCCTGAAAAACGTTCAGTGTGTTTTGACTGTAGCAGAAGCTAAACCTTAAAAACAAGTTTCTATGACAAACTCACAATTATTTGTGCCTTGGTTAAAGTCGGCAGGTGTAATAAATCAATCTGTTATTTCTCTCTTTGTGGAAGAAACATTGTGTCAGTTTGTCCCAGTGCCACTGCAGATAAAGTCAGCCGCTCAAGCGAGTGCTGCACACGCAGTTGTTTCTTACTGTATATCATTCTTTCCCGAGCCATATTACTTTCATTTTCATGCAGTACTGTTGAACAACAAAAAGCTGAAGCATAATATTTAAGGCCTTATGATATGATATGCCTAATAATCATTAAATATCCACTGCGTGGGAAGCACACATTATACAGTAAGAACAGCTGATTTCAGGCTTAGTAAACCACTTCAGCTCCCATAATTACTGATTCTCCTGGTAGACAGATAAACCTTTAGTTTCCACATATAGCGCTTTGGGGCATTAGGTGTTGGCTCCAAGTTCACTACGTCATTGTGACATCAGCAAGGTCACAACAGGGACCCGCTATAGATCGGCTTGGGCTCAAACACGGAGGAACTGGAAAATTTTAACATCTGCATCTGTATTTGCTGCTGCAACTGTGGTCCTTCATCAGAAAAGGCTGTTTGAAAGTAAAGCGGTGAGAATATTCTAAATATAGCACACACTTAAACTGTTATTAATTTTTTGTTTTTCAGGTGCCTCTTTTAAGTGTCTAAAATACTTTTTGTTGCTGACCATGTCCACTTCCATGCTGGTGCCCCTCTCTGCTCATTCAAACTGGTGGCATACCAACCAGCACCTATTGTAGGTAATACACTGATGATAAATGCCTCATATTATTCCACTTCAAATAGTCCAAACTGTTCTTTAACATTTTAGACACTTGTCGTCTACTGAGAGAATTTTCGTCTTCCGTTCCTGCTTCATTTAAATTTCCCCTTGCTCTCCTTGTTCTTTTGTTCCCATTCACTCCATAAGGTCGAGTGAGAAAGGTGGAGTGGTGTTGTCAGAGAATGCAGCGTGCCCTCCTGTAGGAGCAGAGTCGTTGAAATGACCCTTGCGCACAACCACTAATCAGGACTGTCACAGGGGAGGTCCGGCCCCCATCGACACATCGACAGCCATTGGTGCAGAGCCACTGCCCTGCCATTAATAAAGAGTCACATTTACATAAGTTGACAGGTACACAGTACTCATGCCCCGCCCACCCACAAGGACTCCACGCACACACAGATTCACTGGAGCTACAGTGAGTAAAACTGTGCGATTAGTCAGTTTTTTAATGCATACGGAGCTCCTTTATTGTTCAATAAACAATCCATCATTAATTTTCTTAGTTTATCACACTGGATTTGAAAGTTTGTGCTTTATCTTCAGGGCGCTGAATGAGAATGTGACAGTCAATGTCATGCAGTGTTATGCAGGATTAAAGCAAAAATTGTGTTTGATAAACCACAATTATAACAACATGTGAAGTGACAGAAAATTAAATGGCAACATTTAAAGCTGTCACTTAACCGCATCAATCAAATCATCTCTGGGCCAAAAGAACACACATTACTCAAAAGGCATGAGTGCAAACATAATTAGAAAGCAGCAATAAAAATAAAATAACCAAATACACAAATGACTAACAGAAGAGAGAGAAAACTTAGTAGTAGTTTTACTATAGCTGTGTTTCTATCAAACACTTTCAGCAAAATACCCTTGAAAACTGTCCCTGCACCCTTCTGTGGCGGTCAATCAAATACAATCAATCAAATATATTGCCGCAGTGATAACTTTCCAGTGTTGTCAATCCTGTGCCAGAGTGCTACAAACCCCTGTGCAGTGTTTTGGCATCTGAAAAGCCTTCAAATTCACAAATCTGGGACTCAAACTGGACTTCATGGATTGTATTTAATTGTCTCACTGGTACCTGAAGCAACACAAGCAACACAGCCCCTTGTGTTGTTTTGTTGTGTGGCCAAGATCTAAAATGGTCTAATGTGCACTCCCATATGCAAGAAAGTTTCTCTTTCCTTTTATCATTTTTATGATTTATGTTGTAGAGTTTACCACAACGTTTTCCCCATACTATACACACTATAAGACTTGTAAAATTATTGGAAACTGTGGCATGCGCCTTGTAACTCAAAATACATTATGATCTATATCTGCAGCTTTCCAGAACTTAGTTGTCGTGTGGTCTCTTATCTGCAAACATTTCTAGAAATGTTTATACTGCTCAGGTCAAATCGGTCAACTATTATTTCCACAGGGCATGATGAACATGGCATCTTCATATAGATCTCCAATAGTAAATACAGCACAAGAACATCAAATGCACAAAGTTTGTGATAGTGGATAGTGGGTGGATAGTGGGTTAGACATGTATTCTTCTGACACACATAATGAAACGTCTGATTCCAATTTTGTCACCTTGGGATGAAGAAAACCTTTACGGGCAGCAGAATAAGAAAGTGCCGCACTCTTAGAGTTACTTTTGTATCCTGATAATTTCAAGTATGATTGCACAGTATCCATCATATGCGGTAGAAGGTCAAGGGGTCTGTCACCTCTGCCAAAGTATCATCCGCATAGAGAAGTAATTTATGTTCCACATTACCCACCTCAACACCTCTAATGCCAGCATTTGCCCTGATGCTTCAAGGCAATTTTTATGATCCAATCACAAGAGGTTACACAATGTCAGATCCTGGTGTCAGATCACGATTTAAGATTGTATAGCAAGATTCCCCACAGGTTTTGTGTGATTTATGTCACTGAAATGCTACGGTTTTGTTTGTGTACATCTGGCTACGTTATCTGAGTGGCGTGGGCGTGAGGAGGACCAATTATTAAAGCATTTGCTCATGTTTTTTAACTGTCAAAATCTGCAGTGTGCATCCAACTGTTATATTTTTTTTTTCATCTCATTAACAGTAATCTGTCTGACGGAGACAGATACCTCAAAGAGACATGTTAGTTTGTGCAATATTAGGCTTGGTCGTTCGACGCTGTTGACAGTTGTCTCTCGAAAGAAATGACACATTTTCAACAGAAAAGGGGTGTCGCAGGACATAATTGTCAACATCACACTTTGGCTGATCAAAGCGTGTCTCACAGTGTGACTGAACAGCCATAGTAATACCTGCAACCTCTTTAAGAAAGGCTAGAGGAAGAATGTTGTCGTTTCAATTAATCATCCACATTTGTGTTTTTATTTCTCTGCTCATCCATGAGTGAAACTACAGCATTCTTGTCAGAGCTGGCAGGGTAGAAGAAGCAGTACAATTGCGCTGCTGAACGCTGTTTTTGTGATTCTCTTCTCTGTCTGTTGCTAAGGTAAAAAACATATCTCTGGTTGAGAAGCAGCTCGAGTGTTGAACAAGTCTAAAGGTTTTTAGTCCGTGCCACGACGACATGCCAATTTAGAGACATAGCTGTATTTATAGAATAAATAACTTTACAAACGAACTCAAGGATTCTGAAAGCCACAGATGATACGAAAAACTGTTGATAGGCTGCCACGAACTGTATGCTGAGCTTTAAAGGTTGGGGGGTTCCAGTATAAGCATCTTGGTTGAGGGTGGAGAGCAGATGGCAGGGGGATTGGGAAAAAAAAAACACCAAATCCTTTGATATGTCTGTAACATCTCATTCACAAGAGGCATCAGCAAATATCCACAAAAGCTGTATTCTGAGTGCACACGGGAACTGGTGACAAATTAGAACTCGGAGACGTGAAGAGAGATTCCCCAGGGTCGATCAATGCTGTCAGGGCTAAGACAGCAGCAGATCTCCAGGTCTTAATTTAAAGAGTTTATCTTAGACAACACTACCCGTTTACACTATTTACACCACACCACACCACACAATTTATTATTTATAGATTTGCACAGAATTTGAGAACTGATATGAGCAATTTAATTAGGTAGGAAAGTTGCTATAAAGTTTCAGTAATGCATTACATTATAGCCCAAAATGTGCAGTGTTACTCCTTCCAATTTATAGTGTAATTTTGTGTACTAACAGTGTACCAGTACAGTATGTATCAAGGCAAGATGTAGGCACTGCCACTCACTTCAACAGCTCATTCATGACCTTGCATACTGTACTCTGTCACAGGTACCTGGTAGTAAAATAATTACAGTTTGAGTCTCCTAAATGCCAGGTTGTTGCTCAGTAATGGTCATATGGTATGACCTAATAACAGATCAGGTACAGTACCTACAGTATATACTAAGGGATTGTTCAGATTTTTTAGAAGCAGGGTTATGCGAGGTACGATTGCAGACAGTGTATTACTTACAGTACATGGCAGCTGAAGCTAATAATGTACTGCTGTGGACAGGGACAGCAGCAAAATGTATTTTGTGTATTTGTGTATATTTGGCTTATATAACAGCTGTTTGCCTTTAGAAAAGGGGGTCAGATGGCAGTGATGCTGACCTTGTCCATAGCAGTACATTGCTTAGCTTCCAACACTAGTACTCCTGCTGTTGAATGCTAGCTACTGTCCACAATACACTGACTATGGACACCTCACACAACACCACTTCAAAAACTCTTAAATTCTGAGATTGTTATCCCCTTATAACCTTATTCACATCTTAGTCCCTTGTACACGCATGCATGTAGTATATACTGGACTGGTACACCATTAGTACAAAAAGCGCTGACTTAATCTAAAGTATTTGGTGGCAAAATGCACAAAGTAGAAGCAAAAGGCAGAAAAAGAGCCTCACTTGACTTTAATAAAATTAATGACTGTCAAAAAGACTAAATGTTTTTATATCAAAGACAGGAAAATAGGTGGAAGTACCTCTCTGAAGTACTGAGATACTTCCATTAAAAAGGTTCCACAAGAAATTTATAAGAAACCATGGCAACCAAACACAAAAACACCACAAACCTGATGACCCACTTCTGTCCCCACCAACAAGCACCCTGCAATGATATGGGTGACTCGCACACAGATATACATGCACAGACGTGCTATGAGCCTGTATTATTAAAATTGAAAACGTGGGCTGTCGAAGTGTGGCGCGTTTACTTGACGGACTCATCTGAAGATCAACTCTTCATCTCATCGTATTAAAGGAGCTGCCTCTATCCATAAAGCCCTCCATGGGTAATGCTGTCCAAATAGAATAAAACGTGTTATTCAAAACCCAACGGGAAATGCAAATGTCATGCCCATTTCTCAACATGATGGCAGATCCGACAATAAATTGTATGCGGGTCCCATCTCCCTTAAGAAGCTCATTCTATAATTCAAAATATATTATAATTGGCACAGCCATAAAATATGTGTTTCTCTGTAAATACTGATGGAGGCTAGGTAATTCAATTCACCGTACATGGGAAATTTACACTGCTGCGCATCAGTAGCTAATTTCCTTGGGGAAATTAATCTCTGCAGGATGAACACTGACCACTGTCTACTGAGTAAATATTGACAGTAGGGGAGAATGAGGTGGCTATATAACTAGCTCATACATGCGACAGCTTAATTATGTCTGCACAGAGGCTTATATTCACAGTACGTCTGGTATTTATAAAATCCATAGCTGCACAGAAATGAATCAGTTGGAGTCTGAGGTAACTTAAATGGAGAGGGGCCTGGGAAAAAGGTAAGAGGGAGTCAAGTGTATAAGCTCAAGAGGTCTTAGTGGTAACTATTTTATAGAGTTGTGATTATTTCCCATAGGCTTTGTTGGCTTCCTCATGGATCCAAAAAATCTGAATATACGTGCACAGCCAACCAAAATGGATGCAGTGTGACCAGATGTGGCTGGCTTTCCCTTCTTGACATCCACTTTCTTTTACCAACTAATGCACTGCAGTCACAAGCAAGATCCAACAACATGACTAACAATGGCAACAAAAGGCTTTGTCTCTGAATGCTGAAAGGCTCCGTCCTTCCAACTGTGGACTAATGACTGGTGGATTCCCACAAATCACACTACAGCTGCTTCGGATTGGAGCATGCCATGTTTGGCTTCGAGGACTCCCTTGGCATGCACTCACTGCTGGGCTTATCGGTGGTCTGATGGTGCCAATGAGGTCCCTATCTCTGTATCTTTTCAGCCATGCATCCTTTATTTATGCACAGATATGTCCGCTGTTACCAAAGAAAGACCTTGGGGTTGTTCGCACAGGGTACACTGTTTTACTATTTCCTGGAACTCAGCCAAAGACTAATAATGTCCTGGAGAGTCCAAGTCAGCAAAGGCTGAAAAGTCTGACTTTATCACACCAAGGGTGTAAACTTTGGACACAGAGTGGTCAGAGCTCCTGCAGACCAAGGCCACCATGTCTTCATCGATTTTACTCTGTTGGATGTTCAGAACCATGATCTGATGTGGATGACACATTTGTCTCCTTCCATATCTCTCTTTTTGTTTCAGTCTAAGAATTAGAAACCAACAATAATCGTGATTTTGTGTCTTGAACTTTGTCCAGTGTTTAAGATGTAGGGGGTTATACTGGCAGTAGTATGACTATGTAAAATATGGGATATAATACCGCTGTCATGAGTTGTAAATGTTTGTTATATGTGTGTTTGAGATCAGAGCTTTTACACACATGCCCAGTTAGGAACACAGTCTCTGATTGGTTGACAAGTCAGGAACATAGTGTCTAATTGGTGGAAAGACAAGCCTATCCATCATAGGGGATTACCAGTTGATGGCTAACAACACGCTAACAACAAGAAGGTTCAAGGTTCAAGGTGACTTTATTGATATCCGTGTAGATTTGTTTTGCAGTCTGGAGAGGGCATCTCAAACATTATGCACAAACATTAAAAACACAGGACACATACAGAAGACAGATTAAAAACAGCACAGACCAAGACATTGACAGGTACTCCCAGCAGCTCACTGATCATGGTTAAAAAGACTAAAAATAAATAAATAAAATAAAAAAATAAAAAACATTAGATATCACTAAAATGCCAATATGAAACCTGTTAAGAGCATGCTAAGACACAAAAGCATGATACAAAGGACAGTAAAGTAATAAATAAATAAATAAATAAATAAATAAATAAATAAATAAATAGTAGGTTAAGACCACGTTAAAATAAGACAGACCACACAAATAGAAGTAAAGTGCGTCAAGACTTATTTAAAAGAGAAACAGCAGCAGGAACAAAGCTGTTCCTGTAGCGAGTGGTCTTAACTCTTGGGACTTTGAGTCTCCGTCCAGATGGTAGCGGCTGGAACTCACTCGCCAGGGGTTGGGAGTCATCTGCTGAAATGGAGTTGGCCAGTTGCTGTACCTGCCTAGTGTACAGCGACTGTAGGCACAGCTGTGACTCTCCAATGAGCCGACCAGACCATTTAATGATCTGGGTCAGTGAGTTCCTTTCTTTAAGGGGCAGGTTTCCAAACCATGACACAAGTGAAAAAGTTAAAACCGACTCAATAAAAGCACGAACAACTGTTTTCAACACATAGAAATGGATAAATAGACACAGAAGACATTCAGTGTTGGATTTTTCATCAGGGATTTATTATACAAAGTCTCCAAAAAGACACTGCAGTTCAAGACTTGATTACAAAGTTTCTAAAAGGCATACAATCACACAGGAGCTGACGACGTAGGCACAAAGGCAACATTATTGTTAGCCTCTTCTGCCCAGCTTATTTCTGGGCTGACCACCTTTACTTTTCCAGCAGTTAGGAAATAACAGATTAGATTTTTCTTGGTTTTGAAAAGCTGCAGCTTTTATTAGCCGACATACTGTAACCTACACTTTACAATTACTGCAAGATTGACAACTTACTGCTAATTTTCTGTTCTGCGATGATTAGTACTGTACTGTCATTCCCAGTCTGCCACTCATTCTCCACTCACTCAACCAGTTCCCCCCACACACATACTGACAGCAATATGTTGCTTTTTCACCGTGGTAAGAAAATGTCCATACTGTTCCAGCCCTGGATTTCATTAGTATATAATCACCTGAAAATGAAAATTATTCTGTTGTGGCTTCTTTTATATTTGCAGAGGGAGTGGGTCCTCTTCCACAGAGGCTGCCATGTTGAACCACAGTGTTTCTAGAGTGGCCTAGAATGGACGCACCAAACACCGGCTCGAGATGGGGCATTTTTCCTGACTTTTGCTGCCTCCAACATACTCAGAAGGTGAGACAAGCAGTATTGTTTGCAATATATTGCTAGATGGCACTAAATCCTACATGCTGGTCCTTTAATGAAAGAAAAGTATTTGAACTTCAGTGCTGGTGTTCTTTACCATTTCAGAGAGTGCTTTTCCTTTACTGTTAGAAAGAAGCTTACGTTACAACCCATCTTACTAATACTGGATTATGCTAATGTTGTGTATCAGGCTGCATTCAAAACTACTCTTACCAAACAATAACTATATTTCTTCTAAATATAGTCAATATATTCCTCTAATTATAGTTTATAATAGAGTATGCAGATTTGTAATTGGCCGTCATTTCATAACTCATCATTATACAGTGTATAACTTTTAATTTGCCCTCTCCAATCATAAGACGACAGCGACTCTGGCTGCAGTTTATTTTTAAATGTATGCATCTCAATTACCCTGACTATTTCAAACAGTACGGTTATCAGCTGAGACACTCTATCCAACTCTTTTTTTTCTCTCTACCTGCAGTCTCTGTGTCAATAAGAAAGCATTTATGTTTAAAACTCCCAGTGATTGGAATAATCTACTTGTAAATATTCAGTCCATATCATCTTTCCACTTGTTCAAAAAAAATGCCATGTCTTCTTCTTAGAGGAACAGTTGCACATGTCAATAATAACACTTCTCTAATTATGTCATAACTTTAATGCTATCGCTGACATTAATACTTTTCTCTAATGTCCATGTACATTGTCTCGTAGGGCTGCAACTAATAGTAATGATGATGATAATAATGGTAATAATGGGGTGGAGTGGGTTGGGGGAAAGTTAACAAGGGAAGTGAAGGGGCAAATAAACTATTATGATAAATTCTGCCATGCATTATACCACATTTGTGACTGTATCGTTGCCTCTCAGCACCTATAACATAATTAAAAGAAATCAATAAATGATGGATCCATTTTCCTGCTCTGCTCACAGTACAATCTCCTGATTTTCTATGTCTTATTATCTGATATTTATTGTTTTGTTTTTGATGGTTGTTTCTTGTCTCATTTGTTATCACTTTGTATAAATTATTTTGCTATTTATTTTGTTTTTGCTAATACTTTGTGTAATTGTGTTCATATTATATTACTGCCATTGAAGACCCCCTTGAAAATGAGATGGTTCACCTCAAGGAGTTATTTATAAGGTTATCATTTGCTGCTCTGACAGTGTCTCTGCATGTGTTGCCATGCCATCAAATGCTCTGAGGGCAGATAGGGACAATTATGTAAATGAGGATGATGATGACCAGCATCAAAACATGGTGAGTGATTCTGCAAACATTGCTCTTTTTTTTCGGTCACTGTGAAGACTAATGTTCTTGAATTTGAACAATCCTTGCCATGGAACACGAGCACCCGCATAAGTAGCTACTTACGTAAACACATGGAAAATGCAGTTTTAAGAGTGAGGGCTTGAGACAGGCCCCTGGTCTGGCCCTTGTTGCTAGGCGATGTTTTACCTCCAACTGACTGTTTCATGTTTATGAATAGTTGCGTCAGTACATGTACTTGAGTTGTGAACCAAGAAACCCATGTATAGTATTGGATCTAGCTGTGTACTACATCACCAGAAACAGGCGAAAAATTTACCCCTGCATCTGGGGAGAAGACCGAGGAGGGTCAAGTATTTTGTGCAATTTTTGGAGATGACTGCCCTTCATCTCATTAATGAGGTCTTAAAGTTCCCATGAAAGGGCTAGCAGAGTGCTGACATGCTCATATTTTGCATTTCCTGTAAAAACAGGCAGCTAGAAATTGACTTGTTGTGGACATTAGTTAGCATTTAAAGTAGCCAATAGCGCTGATCATGTTACATCATGCAGCTGTAGTGGTCCATGGTAAATTAAGAGAACAATACTGTAAGTCAACTCTTCCTGGACTGACAGCTCCCAGTGAACACAACTGGACCTTGGCTCAGTCATAGCTAACCAAGCTAATGGAATTTAGCAGTTTAACTACTTCAAATGGCCTCAGTGCTGTATTCCCTCCCTGCTCTCTTGGAGGCTGTGTTCATCCCAGTAGCTGGCTGTGTTCACAGGGAGCTGCTGAACCCAGTTCCATACTTTAGCAACAGGTGAACTAAAGCTTTCTGCCCATCAGAAAACTAACCAAGAGTTGAAGCTGAGCAGCTGGAGGACATCAGAGGGAAAACACAAAAATATTTTTCTCCATAAAATATGATCTAGTTTCACCCAAATATATAATTTCAGAAACACTCCATCAAGGTGGCATCATAAGACACTCAATGATTCATTAGACTCATCTTTTATTCATTTTCCAGGAAAAGACAAACTCGAAAATTGCCAGACCATGACTGAAACAGTCTCTGAGGTCAGCTGAGGCTGGCCAGTTAGTTGACAGGGAATAGGCTGCAGTACCGATGTGGTGTTCTTGCTGACTTCCAGGACCCCTGGACTAACTGAGCTAAAGTAAGTTAGCTAACTACAAACTGCAGTTAACTCATTAAAGTAAGCTATCTAACTGCTAACTGCTGTTAGATCAGTTAGCTCTGGAGTGCTTGGAACCAAACACAGCAAGAACACCACCTTAGGCCCTCGGTACTGTATTCCCTGTTCGTCTCGGATGCTGTGTTCATCTCGATGACCAGTGTTCACTGGGAGGCTACTGCACCTGTGTGTTGCCTGCTAAGAGTAGCTAACAGCTAACAGTTTGAGAAACAAGAACTCTGTTAAAGCTAGCATTATCTGTCCATCAGGAATCTCTGTAACTAAATTACAAGCGTTGGGGCTGAGCAGCCAGATGACATGAGAGGTGAAACCAGAAAATATTTTCTCCATCAAATATGATCCAGCTTCATCCAAATCGGTGATTAAAGGTATAATGTTGTGTTTTGTTTTTTTTGTTTTTTACGACTTATAAAGTTGTGCCTTTGTACAGTGAGGCCCAAAACCCCAGAAACATTCTGCTCCAGTGGTGTCATAAGAAAGAAAACCTTTCATTGGATGCAAATTCAGTGCACAACTCTGAGTCCAGGGTGCATTTACATTTTACAAACATTTTCTAGGAAATGACAAGTTCGAAAATACCATTGAGAATATCCCAGATTGCCTGCAAAATTACATTTGTGTCATTGTTGCGCCAGATACTGGCGTACAGGTGAGTCCTCCTTCCACTCCTTTCTAATGTCAGACACCCACTTCCTGCCATGATTGGCAGCTGTGTGGAGATGAACCAGGAGTCGGGATTTGAACTCTCTCCCCTGGCTCTCTTTGTTTTCAATCGTCACACAATTGTTTCTGGCCCTTTCAAGTGCAAAATTATGAATGTCTTCCAGTGGTCTTCAAAAATGTGCCATTACCCTAAAGATTTAAACAATACTCCCCCATAACAGCTGTTGTTTCACTCCGCCTTCAACTGTCATCGCTTCATAGATGTAACATACAGCATGTCATCTTTAATATGCCGGCTGTATTTCAAACTTTATTAAATAGTAAAAAGATTACAAAGAGCCCTAACCGACTTAAATCCTGATTCTGTGATTAATCCTAAAGCAATCGTAGGATGCAACAACAATCCAAGAAACAGTGATGACTAATAAACTGTTATTTGATAAGCATTGTCAGATCAGTCTGCAAAATTGATTCGAGTTGCAAAAATTTTCCCCTGGAGAGAGTTATTGCTTTCGCCCCTCTCTGTCTATCCCCGGATGTTGCCCCACTCATAACAATAACATTAAGCTCTCAGGATTTTCCCTGCACAACACCTGCCACATTATGTGATGACGTGAACCATCCCACCATCCCAGTTCCCATCTGGCAGCTGCCAACATTATAACTGTTCGCTAACATGGGGGTTAATGAAACCCCTGTGTTAGCAAACGCACCTCTGCGTTCAGGGCTCAAGCTGCTTGGAGATCCACATGCAGCCCTGAAGGATTGGCTCCATTATAGATGCCAGCACGGGGCTACACACACTTCCTGAATAAAATAATGCTCACACCTGCTACCTGGGCTCAGCTGTTGCCACGCAACGTAGAGATGATGCATCCCGCTATGTACTCTCATGCTGTGTGCACAATGTCTGCAATTACAATACCATTAGGACTTCCAAAGGTGTTAACGTGTATGTACAAGGGCCATTGTTTTTGCTACAAGCCAACATTTACCTCATGACCCAATGAAAACATGGATTTTCCTCAACATGGCATTTCATTATGTGTTGATTTTGACATCCTAGTGTTATAGAGGCCTTCCCTGCACCTGTTTGATCTCTGATTGAATGATGTGCACATGGATTATATGTGACTATTTTCAAGTTAGACTGAGCTTATTAGGCCTAGTTAAGACTACAAGCCAAAATCTGTTTTTAGGCATATTCAGATTGATTTTAGAAAGTCTAGACAACAACAACAACAACAACAAAAAAAAAACACCAACAAACAAACATACAAAAACACATACACACACATTGAATGTGATTTTTGCAAATTGGATCCAAGCCACATTTAGAGGTTGTTTGAAATTTGATTACAATTGGATATCTATGAATGCATTTCAGGATGGCTTCTCAAATCAAATTTCAAAATGTTTTTGTATCACTAGCGACTAGACAAGCAACAATAACGTCAAATTCAGAGAAACAGAAGTGTATCAGAGCGGCTGAGCATCACATTGTATACCAGCCTCCTTTGTTGCACTTGACAGTGTGATTTTTTTGAGGGCAAGATGATTGATCTCCATTTCTCATGTTTACTTGTTGGAAGGCCGCGTCACCAGTCAATATAATGATCTGGGGTAATAAACAGCATATTGAATAGTTTGAATCCCTTTTTAATGATCTATTGTTGAAGCGAGTTGTTCCCCCCTTCTTCAGAGACTCAAAGGTCGGGCAGGTTGCCTGCAGGCTGCAGTAACACTGAACACGAGCGCAAGAGGAGCACAACATTAAATTTTGACAATAACAAACAATGACAAGTCCTACACTATAACTCATTTGTCAGTGGTATGTCAATGTGAAGCTAAGTCTGTTCTCCTGAAAACAAATGCTCATTGCTCCCAAAATACACACTCTGGAGTTGGAGTTCAGTGATTGCCTGCCAGACTCCATTAACATATTGCTCAATTTAACCGCTATAAACATCAACTCCTCGAAAAGTTTGTAGATGATTGCTTACGACTCATAAACAGACACTAACTCATTCAGCGAACATTCTGCATTAACTTCATTAAACGTCAAACAGGAGAACATAGAACATACTGGCTGTAGCTCTGTTGTTGGAGAATCCAGTTTTTCAGTTTAATATGTTTCCTTAATCTCTGATGACATATCATGGTAATTTTATGATTTAGTACAGTAAATTTATTACATATTTCTCTTTTAAAGATCTGATTTGAGAGACAAATCTGATTTGCCTGTAATCTGAGCAAAGCATTAATAACTAAAAGACTCTTAAGTCTTCACATGACCACTGAAAGCTAAACACTTGTGTATTTTTCAGATGCAGGGCGATAGTAATTGATCTAGAAATGATAATAACATTATTTTTGTTCTAAATCTCTTACTTCCTCTCTAACAGAGTAAAATGTAGGCCAACTTTATTGTGATCATACAATCATACAGAGTACAATCACACAGTTAAATTCATTCTCTGCCTTTAACCAATCCTATTATTAGGTGCAGTGGGGCAGCCGCTGTTCAGCGCCCGGGGACCAACTCCAGATCTAAGCCAGCACCTTGGTCAGGGACACTGACAAGAGAATTGACCTACATACATGTTTTTGATGGTGGGGGAACCCATGACCTTCTTGCTGTGAGATGAAAGTGCTAACCACAGTGCCACCGTGCTTCCCCAAG
>JAJHUR010092210.1:0-22699 GCA_027495735.1 Lutjanus campechanus | reverse complement strand
GCAACTTTTCCACAAATATGGCCAATCATCTTCCTGCAAGCCTGCAAGCTTCCTGGAAGTTCTACCAATCATAGCAATCCCCTGCACAAATGTCACGCATGTATGTTTGTTGTTTTGTGCTGTTTTGACTGAATTTGAGTTTCAAAAAGATTTTGTTTCTTTTTGAAACAACCCCACAGGTGCACTTCTTCATTGACAAATAAAGCATATTTTGTTAGAATTTTTGCTTTGACTTTGCTAAGCTTAAAAGATATTATTTGTGTTTAATTAAACTGCTGTTGGGGATATCCAATGGTGCATCCAAGGCTGTTCACACATGACAAGAACAGAGATCATAAAAGTGTAAAAAGTTGAGTTCAGGGTTCTCATTTAGTAAAATGCACTGTCTGCCTTTGTTTCTTATAAAATAAATATTAAAATAAAATAAATATTATTGGAACAATGTAATTCCACAGATTTATAATCACAAAAACACCAACAGCCCATTAGAATTTTTTTTATTAGCAACCAACACAAAACATCATTTATTTACAAGGTCAAGAACCTTCACGCTCATCATAGACATACTGGTTTTGAAAAAATAGGGCTCCTTTCAGTTCCCACCTATCATCTCCATCATCCCAAGCAGATCATGCTTGCTAATCGCCATGTTACAAAAAGCCTGTTCATAATATCAAACCAGAAAAAACTGTGCGGCATCATCATGATTAGTTGGATTAGTCTGATATGATTTAATCTGGTCTGCTGTGGCTGCGCTCAAATCGTCTGTCAAATCCTTGACCTTGCACGCAAATGTCTACAAGGTTGAGGAGAGCAAACCCAAAGTGTCGTTTTATAACCATTTCTGGATTAAATTCCAATAGAGACTGGCCTGCACTCATTACTCTATACTATACAGTCATCATACTGTGGTAGTGTGTAGTGTATCATATACTACAATAACCCACAATCTCTGGCCAAACTGTATGAGACATACTATAAAATACCAACCTCGTCAGGGATTAGTAAAACTCTCTATGATCCCCATGTCTACAATGAATGATAAACATACTTATAACATTATATATATGTATGTATAACCTGTAATCCTAACTCTGCCTCTATCATTTATAAATATAGGGACAAAGGAAATCATTGTGATTTTATTTAAATTACCTGTCACCATTGTAAGTTTATGAACATTTGTACTGTTTATTAGAAGATCATCATTGTATTAGTAGGCAAACTAGCCCATTCATTGGTTATATATGCTGTTAAGCACAGAGATACTTATTTCAGAACATTTTAACTCTGTTCAAGCAGAGGGAATTTCGGAGAGTCAAACAAAAAATGTGTTAAATGCAACATTGTATTTAGTAAAACAACAAGCAGCTTCTACTCTGGGATTACAACGGTGCATTGTAATTTCTACCTTTGTACATAACGTTTCTTTTCCAATCGTAAAAAACTAAATGGCACTTTGTTTTACATACTAAAATTCCTAACTTCACAGGTCAGATATAGGAAATGCACATGTTCAGCTTGTTTTTAAAAAATCTGGCCCTTCTAAAAAGTAATTATATATGCCTGAATCAGGCTATACATTCTGAAATGACAAACAATCAATTAATATGCTAGGTTGAGGTTGGAGTTAGTGTATTATTTTTGCTCTATGATCCTTGCAAAAAAGATCAGTAATTATAAATTACTATGATACTTAACTTTATAAGTCATTGTAAAATGCTTTATGTCTTTTACTTTTATAAAGCACTGTAAATATTTATGAGTGCTTACTGCATAACTACAATTATACAGTGCTATAAGTAAGTACACATTTAAAGTGCATTATAAACATGGGGGTCATAAAGTGTTGCCCTTTTCTTTTCAATTTGACCATCACACACGAAATAAAACTGAATCTTACGTGTAAATATGCACAAGATGGTGTATGTGTGAGCTGCAAATGTATGCTGAGCTGTGTGCAACATCTGCAATTGCTCTTGAGACGTGTGTTTCAGCACCAGTATCACTAAGCAACATGCCCTGTACATCATGTGAATAAAGATGATTCAGTACCGGATTCTTCACACATGGATATCTGGAAAAACTATGCAAGGAACAAGTCTCTTCTGTTGAACCTAAAAAACATATTTATGTGCTTGAGAAAGTGCCTCAGTTCTTAGCACTTCTCATTTTTTGTGCAGTGTCCTTGGCTGATTGTAATTTAGTCCAGGCTTCCTTGGCTGACCGAGACGTGATTTCCTTCTCAAGTCTCAGGTTAAACATTTCCTCCTACCTGCTAATTAATATTCTGACCTTCCTAAATGACCGTCTGTTTTCGCCTCTCTCTTTTTTCCACATTTAACTCTTTTGCCGCATGCATGCACACACTTACAGACCCAGATAACACACACTCATACGTACACTCATGCACGCACATGTATGGCACATAGTGTGCCATGCAAGTCTGTTCCTCGCTAACGCTCGGTCTCCATCTGAGTCCTCTTCTTTTGTCATTCTCCTTTCCCATCCTCTCTTTCTTTGGCCTCCTCTTCGCCTCCTTGGTGACGGCTGAGATCAGCACTTCCTGTCAAACTGTCCGGCGAAGGCAGAGTGCACTGATCCCTGAGTGGTTTGCTTTCTTCCCTTAGATCTGACAAGAAAGGGATTCAGAAAGTCTAAGCAGCAATGTCTATGTGTGGTAAAAATGCCAGCACAAGATGGAAAGATGGCATCATGTAAACAACTGTCCTGTGTAACCCACCTGTAGCTGGCGCTGTCTGGTGGCTCTCCTTCTCACGCTCCTCCTCTTCCTCCCCAGAAGAGGGATCTCCTTTGTCCACAGAAGACATGTCTAGGGAAGCTAAGTGAGCCTGGGCCATCTTCTGGACAGCTGAAAATACAAATCAGGATATGGAGGAGCACTGTTTTGATTTTCTATTTAAACCTCCAATAATTGTTTTGGCCACTTGGCCACAGTTGCTTATTTACACATCCAGCAATTACAGAGCAAAATATAATTCATTTGGAGTCGTGTTTTTGGCCCCCTGATGAATGTAAGTCAAATATTGACCTTGTTTTAGCTCTTTTTCTGTCTCTATTGCTGAGAAGCAATGTTTCACTGTTTCTCTGGTTGGTAGTTCAAGCCTGTTTCAACTTTAACCACACCCAGCATCACCCTTTCCGACTGATTGAAATAAAGTACAATTACAACAATTTACAATAGTTTGCATCATTGACTTTGAACCATAAATGTCTAATAATGAAGTAAGTGCAGGTAAGGACGGTGATAAGTCCTTTAAAAAACAGGGCGATGTCATCTGCATATAGAATGATATTCATACTTACAATTGTTACCTCTGCCAAAGAGGTTATGTTTTTAGTACTGTTTGTTTGTCTATTTAGCTAGACTAGACTAGACTAAAATAGAATAGAATAGAATAGAATAGAATAGAATAGAATAGAATAGAATAGAATAGAATTCATAGTCCCTGGGGAGAAATTTGTCCTCAGGGACAATAAAGTTGTTTCTATTCTACTCTAGTCTATTCTATTCTATCAGCATGTTGCATGGGCCAATAGAGAACCCGTTAAATTTTGGAATGGATTCAAATCAGAAATGGATTCAAATTATTTTTCACTTTTGTTAATAATGCATTGATTCAAAAAATGATTCTTAATTTCTTAAAGGTAGTGCTGATAGGGTGCTGATAAGGAGCAGCCCTGACTGCAGCCTCCTGTGAATGTGGTTGCTTCCTTAATAGGAGTTTTATCCTTTTAAATAGTCTTGGTAGACTTTCAAACAGACCTTCAGTCCACTATTGAAAGCATCACTGATGGATGTGGTCAGAAGTGTGTTTTGTTGCACCTGTAACCACATGCAATAGTGGTGTCATGGGGTTGAGGAGTACAAATTAAATAAAACACTAGTGGTCAGGAAAAACAAGACTTTCAGGGGGTGTTAAGTTAGTCTTTATGCACAATATAATAGAAGTTTTCTTGAGAGGCAAAAGAACAAAATAATATGCAGGGTTAAGTTTGTGATGAAGATGAATTATGGCAGTAATAATTTCTTTCAGTACAAAAAACGAAACCCTCCCTTTCAACAATAGGTAAAACCATATGAATGGATAATTTTCTTACTGGTCATTTTTAATTTGGGCCACACTTGAAATGGGAAACTCTCCCATGGATAGATGTCAAGAAAGTGGGGGATTATAAAGTCACATTAGTGTTTCAAGGCGTCAGATTTTTTTTTCTTGTCATTTTCCTTTAAGCTTTAATAATATGTGGGTGATTATAGCACAATTCCAACAAAACAAAGGATGAATAGCAATAATATAGTCTATCCATATTTGTATCAAATAGTAATGTTTTTTATGTGTTTATATTTGTGTGTATCTGGGTGTATCTGAGTCTGTGTGTATGTGTGAGACCATGTTGCAGCTGTGTGCCCAGCCTATAATCCAGGATGATCCAGAGCAGACTCACAGCTGTCTCTGCTCCTAATCTCACATAAAACACACATTCTCACACACACACACACACACACACACACACACACACACACACCACACACACACACACACACACACACACACATACACACAGAGAGACACACACTTCTCACTGTGTTTTTTGGATACGGACGTATTCCAAACAAATATAGACCACATGGCAGTTGCCACAGCAGAATTAGGCCTCGCAAATTCTTTCATTTTGTGTAATTTGTTATGTAAATTCCAACATACACGTGAAACATGCCAAACACATTGAAGACAGTGTGTTTACCTTTAAGTGAGGGTGGCTGGTAGGTGGATGAGTGAACCAGTTTGGCTTTCAAGGCTCCATTTTCCCCCAGAACCCACTGCAGAAGTAAAACATCCAAATTGTGGTTTATATATAACAGATACATGTACAGTATATGTTTTAGTGTTACGTCAGTAGAATCTGTCAAAATACACAACACCAAATTATTGTGACCTCCGATAAATCATGAAATATAGTATTGCTATTGCTGTTGGTTTGTTACTTTTGAATTGTTGGCTTTATAGCAGAAAGGCAGCAAAGATGAGACAAGGTGAAAAAGTCTGATACATGAGAGATACAAGAAGTTTTGGAGTCTTGCGAATCAAAGTAAATGAAAAGAAAGGTTAAAATTTTGTCCAGTTTATCTGTACTCTCTAATGCAACTTGTAACTTATTGGACAATTGCTACATCAATACTTCTATCTATTTGACTTTTTGTGCAGTTTAAAGATAAAGATATTCACGCAGTCATTTATGGTATTGAGATATTGTCACTGCCTGAGTTGCTCAGTCTGCTCCTCTGTGCCTCACTCCAGATTCTTCTCAATGTCCACATGTCAACACAATGGTGCAGTACCAGTAGGAGGTCATAATGATGGGATCAAAGGATAAATGTAGTATAAAGAGCAAGAAAGTCTGCATAGCGAGTAGGAGTAGGAGGAGCGAGTTTCTCGCAGGAGACCAGGGTTAAATTCCTGCGTAAGAAAAATAGTCAAAGTTGATTTTGTTATGGAAGTAGTTATTTTAACCCAAACCATAATGTTTTCCTAAACCTAAATAAGTAGTTTTGGTGCTTAAACCTAACCAGTGTGACCACCAATGTTACCATAACTGTTTCTCAGCTATTTCTATTTTGAAAGTTTGAAAGTTTTGAAAGATGTTGCATGTTTTGTTGCCAACTTGACCGCAGAATGAGAACACAGCCACTTTTCAAACCTAGGTGAGGCAAAACATGACACTGTCACGGGGGACCAGCGGGTCTATTACAAGCTTCGGCATGACACCGGGTCACAGCAAAATGAACACGCACACAACACACACTTGTGTATTGTGTTTGTATTGCCTCTAAACATATCGAAATTTGATGCAAAATTGTGAGCTACTCCAGCCTCTCCTCCTTGATTCTGAAAGTTTTTGCATGACTTTTATCAGACCCAAATAGTGCACATCAGCTGATCTACCTGGTGAGGGCCAATGTCTTCCTCCGGTGATGGCGGGTCTGTCAATCTGAAGAGCGTGGCTGGTGTCGGCCTCCGACGTCGAATCTTAGAAAAGAGAGAAAGACAGTCTTGTATCAAACCGTGTGAATATGTACATATTTGCATAGGCAAGGAGCAAGGTGTGACTGTTAGTGACAGTCTTTTATTCAGCCTCATGGTTGTTGACAATATGTCTGTAGATGATTTTTTTTTTTGAATGAAAATGCATGTCATTATATAACAACATTGAAAGGATTGTTGTCCAGATTGTTACTGAATGAGGATTACATCTTGTTATAGATGGCAGCTCACAATTTTACTGCATGTTCCCATCACTTGGTCCTAATCATTTAGGTTTTCCAATTCTTCAGTCCAATATTTTATTTTGCCCTCAGATGCATGTCAACTTCAACTTAATCCCTTCTGAACATACTGCCAAATAACATCCCTTTTACTTTCACTGATTGGTGGCGGCTTGTTTAGATATTAATTTCACTGTGTTTCTCATGGTTTTATCCCTTGCAATATCACTTCATGAAACACTTTTTTTCTATCCAACTAATCTTGTAACCTCTTAGCTACTCAGTCAGTAAAATGAACAAGAAACAGGACTCATAAAAGCTGTTATTCCAGCAATTGTTACTACTGATGTTTCATTCTAGTGCACTTGATAGATACAACCTGATGTCTCCTCTCGGGTCACAAAGAGTGGGCTCAAAACAGATTTTCTTCATCTGTATTACTGTGGATTCCTCATCGTGATGTATTCTATGTGTGAAGCTGAGTGAGTCATAGAAACCAGCAGTCATGCAACTGATATGAAATATACTGAAATACTGCATATAATATGATAATATATAGTCTGATAATGGACTGATGGAAAGTGGAAAAGCGTGCTGTGGTCTGATGAGTCCACATTTGAAATTGTTTTTGGAAATGATGGATGTTGTGTCCTCCACACTTAAGAGAATTGTTACGAGCCCCAAAGTTTAAAATCCAGCATCTGTGATGGTATAGAGGTTTGTCAGTACCCATGGCATAATGGGTAACTATCACATCTGTGAAGGCTCCATTAATGCTGTAGGTCACATATAGGTTTTGGAGCTGCATATGCTGACATCCCCTCGTCTTTTTAAGGGATATCCCTGCTTATTTCACCAAGACACATTCTGCACATGTTTCAACAGCGTGGCTTTGCAGTAAAACAGCATGGGTACTAGACTGGCCTGCCTGCAATCCAGACCTGTCTCCCACTGAAAATGTGTGGTACATTATGAAGTGCAAAATACAACAACAGAGATCCTGGACTGCTGACAACCTTAAGTTTTATATCAAGCAAGAATGAAACACTAAAGGAACTATTCTGCATACTAAGTACTTTTAGTTTTAATACTTCAAGTACATTTTGTTTCCAGCACCCTGAAAATGTTATTTTCACCTATTTTCATGATTTAAGGCCAAGTTACACCAAACTTTGATTATTCATAGTAAGTTAATAAACAATAATAAAACACTTTCTTCTGGATAGCAGTAACAGAAAGTGTTATGAAACATACAATAGATTCATCACTCTCTCTCACTCTCTCTCTATTTCATAATGTGTTATGATAATAAGATTGTTGTGTGATACGAGTGGCTGCCAAGCCAATCACAGCTGAGAGTGTAGGCATGAAACGTGTGGGCAGCTTTCACTTTGGAGTAACTCTTACTGCTTCTGCCTCACTCTGCGTGCTGGACTCATACATATTTATCACTCAGACACTAGAATAAATAAGCTGCCATTGTTGGGAAACAAATTTAAATATCAATTACAAGGTGTCCAATTAGAGGTCAGAAATGTGTCGACATGAACATTTGAATGCGGTAATCTAACGGGGGTGGTTTAACACACTGACAGACACACACGCCTCTCTGTGCAAAGGACCAAACTACAGGTTGAGCACCTGTCTGAGAGCCTTTTCAGACAGGGTGACCTTTTCTGAGTGTTTTGTTAACATGGTTGCCAGAAGGTCAAGCACCTTCAGGGAACATGGGAGTATTTTCATCACATCCTTGTTGTGTGTGTCTGAAAAGCCTGTAAATACCCGTGGTCGCTCGGTGGAGCTGCACTGGAAAGCTGATTGGATCTGAAACTGATTTTCTTTTAAATTTCTTAACCCATGCTGTAAAAAAAGGCCATCACTTTGTGCAGCGTGCAGACTGAACAGGATCACATAATCTCAGGTTTTACACATGCAGCTAGATGGTAGTAGGTTTCCCTGGATTTATACAAAAATGTATATTATTTTAGCACGATAGATTCATTAGTCTTCTTTTTGGATTAGCTAAATCCATCATCCATCAAATCCATAACTATATCATGTATTATTATATGAGCAGTACGTAATCTATTGGATTGTAAATTTTGGCTACTATTGAGGATTTGCAGGGGACTTGAGCCACATGAAGTGGACTCAAGTTAGACTCAAGTCACAAATTTGTTCACTTTAGACTTGCACCTTGACTTGGACTTAAACACCCATCACTCATGACATCACACATTATTTAAAACGTGCGCCACAAATCACTTTATTTCTTGAATCAACTTACTTTGGCGCATTCTAAGTGAGTCAACACTTAATTCCCCAGATCCACTCTGAACCAATTTGACAGCATTCAGTCAAGTTTCAGGAGAGAACCATGAAGAACTAACATCACATTACTTTGCTCCAGTTGGAAAAACATGATACCAAAGAGAACTTTGTCAACATACGAGAACTACACTGTGGTCAACAAAAAATGAAGTGCAGCATGCAACCTGTGCAGGTTGAAAATTACAGACAGAGACACAACAACTTCCAACTTCATTCGACATTTTAAGTTGTACAAACAACAATAAGTTGTGGCTAATATTAAAGGCAGGGTGTGCTATTTTGGACAAATATTGTTTATATGTGAACTCCACAACAAAACAAATTTGCTCCCCCTCCTCTTCCCCTTGTCCTGTGCACGGGCACAAATGCGACCAGTTGCTGATTGGCTGGAATAGTGTTGTGAGTCTTGAACCGAGCCGCTTTTTGATTCCCATTTACAGAGCCATGGCTGTGTAGAAACATCAGATTGTTTTTCAGCACACACACAGAAAGGGGAGGTAGAGGACCGTGAAGAGATATTCATTGAATTTGATAAAAATGTGTATTGGAGTAGAATAGCATACCTCACCGTTCTCGTAGTTATAGCGAGCTAATGCTTTGCTAACATCAGTTTAACAACGAAGTAACTTTGTAAATCAATGAAGCTGGAAACTTACATTACTTAGGACTTACAACTTGACTCAGAACTTGATTGTCTTGACTTCGGACTTGAGTATAAAGACTTGAGACTTGCAAAACACTGACTTTGTTCCACTTCTGGGGATTTGTTTTTGTTTTACATTTTGGGTTACAGTTAGCGCTCTCAGTATGGCGTTGGATTGTTTTAATTCATATTAAAACATTTATTGGACCAGTCATCTTGATTTAGTCATCCTGAGTTTATCAACCAACATCTACTCAAATAGCTAAAAATGTATTAAAGTCAAGATGAAAAATGCCCTTTTAATCATATTGTGCAGCTATATGCCAAAAAGTACAAAAACTACATTTCTTTCCTTCCTTCCTTCCTTTAAAACAAAATATGACGTGCTCATAACGTATGAGCACGAACCAACCAGTTTCAACCAATAATATCATGACATTCACCTATCAACCAATCGTCAACCATTAGTGGCACAGAGTTATGATTCATTACTTGGCGAACTAGCAACAGCATGGTGGGCACGCCCACTTTTCAACGTTCAAATCAAATACCCCCCAACATTACTCTTGAAATGCAGTTTCATCTGGAGTTGGACCTGTGTTGTTACAGGCTGTATAACAACAAATATCTGTTAAATTTAACAGTTAAACTTGACGTGAAGTTAGGCATATCAAAAAACAACATATCTAATAATTCATTTTGGTGAAACCAGTCACATAACACCATGCTGTGGCCAGTGGGAGTGAGGACAGCTGGGCCAAACACCCTACACCAACTGTGCATGCCTGATGTGTGTCAATTCTTCTGGTCCGATTTTCTGCAGTTTTATTAAAGAAATGTGGCAACTTGAACTGTACTGCCACAGAAACTGCTGGGACTTTAAGCAGGACTTCAGTATAGTGCCTGCACAGCAAATCATTAATCCCCCAGCTCATTTTTGGTACAGTAGGTAGGCTGACCTTCATGGTTACCTAACATTTAATTTCAATACATTAATCTGGATGTTTATAATGCATATTGACAGCACTGTGTGGGTACAGTGGCCCAAAGATGCCCTTCATGCAGAAATAACCTATCCACTTAACAATTAAGAGCATGCAGTGAAAGCATAAATCCCTTGCTGTATTCATACGATGCTTTCAATTTATTCTGTGAATAATCCTATGTAGAGCTTGATTTGATGTTCAAGAAAAGATAAATGAAACCCACTATCACCATTTGACCTTTTGTTTTCTAGGGAAGAATTTCTAAAAATAGATGGGAGAGTTGATTAGAGAACACCACGTTTGATTTAAATCCTTATCAACCACGTGACTAGAATGTAAATACAATCTTGTTTCCTCAACAGTCATTGTAGGGATGGGATGGGAGGCTCACACACACACATACATACTGTATACATATTTAACCCTAACCTGCACGAGCCGTGTGTATGGAAACGAAACTGACAGCAGGCTCTCTAATCATTAAAGTAAATGGTTAAAGAAAACACTCAGACACTATAAAGAAAAAACCCTTATACGTGTATACTTTTCACACCCAGATGAGGCAAAACATGACAATGATGCAGTCCCACGGTCAACTGGCAAGGTTTTTGGAATGATACTGGGCTGCTTCCTCAGTGGCAAGTTAATGGGTTTTTTCCTGTACCCAGACATTCTCAGCTGGTTACTTTATTTCAATGATTGATAATCAAACCAACATTCTGCCATCACCCTGTTTTATATACAGGAATAATGTCTTATCAGAAGCAGAAAGCAGTATACTAGGTTTGTTGACTAAGACCCTGTGGAGTTTAGAGCTTTGGCTGTCCTGCGGTGAAAATTTGTTCTTCGCATTAGCTGTCCTTGCCCTTGATTCAGGCCTCAGTCGTCCACAGCTAATCTCTTTGGTTTTAATCAGTCGTCTCCTTGGCTGATGATGATTTTTCTCTTCCCTTTTCTTACATGCCTTCTGTCAGTTATCTTTCTCTTTTTTCCTCCCTCTTGTCCTTGTCAACTCGACACTTTTTATTCTGTTTTATTCATTCCCTCCCACTCTTTCTGCTTATCTACCTACCTGTCTCTTTTTCCCAGTCCCCGCTTTTGCCATTTAAATGCTAATGTTATAGCTGCTTTTTGGAAATGTTGTACACAAGAACTTGTCTGACCCTCACATACATCCCATATATCTTTCATGTGGGCCAGCACCATAGAAATCAGTGGGGAATGGGCAGCGGGGTCAGCAATTCACAGGGGCAAGAACAGGACGAGATACCCTTGTCCAACCCTCCCAGGGCTGTATGAGAAGGCTGTTGATGTGACAATGGCCTTGATGAACAGACTCTTGAGCAGTCGTGCTTGAGTAAATAATTCATGAACCAAATCCTCAGAATCTAAGCAGGAGTGGTGGCAGATTACAGGACAGGTGGCGAGTGACAAGTGCATTTGTGAAAGTTAAATCTCCGCTGTGGTTTGGAGAACTCACCCACTGTCAAAGTCCTGTGAATAAGAACCACTTCCCAGAAGCAACTGACCACAACATGCTGGGGTCAGTTATCAAGGAGGGTTGTGGTTTGCAACACATTCAGACATGTCAGTCGAGTCTCATCCCACATGACATGACCATTAGGCAGTTTCACTAACCACCACAGTGGCAGCCTGCACTGCAGCGGTAAGTTGGAAAATAAGAAAGAAGCAGAAAAAAGAGGGGTGGTTGGTGGTGGGGTTCCCATGCAGGCTGCCTAAATCCTGGATTTTAAAGTTATTTTGCAACTGAATGACTGTTGATCTCCCTCAGCTGGATTGCGAAGCATTGAAGAAATTCCTCAAATCGCCAGCTGATTTGTCTCCATTACACCATGATTTTCAGCAGCAGCTGATGCTATAAGGATAAACACCAGGGTCGCTTTGTTGGCTATAAGATGTATCCTAAGACGTATTATGACATAAGATCGTTGTAACCATATGCGTGCTTTACCAGTGAATGCAGCTGTTTTGATTCCCTTTATATCCATGGTGGAAGATTTGTAGTAATCTTGCTAGGTCCTGATCCGGCAAATTGCCAGAATGTCTTATAGGGGAAACTGACTCAGCTCGCTGCACCGTGCTGTCATTGAGCATTTATGGGTTGAAACTGATGTAGGAAAGAGTCTTAATAACTGATGACTGTGGAGGTGATGAGCAGCACTATTAATGTGAACCTTTCCCAGACAGTTTACTTCAGAGCAGAAACAAATTACCACAAGAAAGTATTAAACCTAAAGATCCCCCGCATTAAGACATATATACAATTAGTCTGCTTTAAACAATAATGTGTGTTGAATATGTTTTTTTCCACAAAAAAAAGTAAGCTTCAATTTCCACATTAAGATCCTTAAGAGCATGTGTCCAGATAGTGTTTTTCTGAGTGCCAGCACCTTTTTCAGCTGTTGTTGTTTCAATCTCTTAACTTTTCAGAAAGTTGCTTGTGTCATCACAGTCGCTTTTTCAGGCTACCAATCATACATTAGATGAGGACTGTCAGCATGGTAACCAAGAAAATGGAGGAGAGTTTGCCGTTCTGTTTTTTTTTTCTTCTTTTTTCTTTTTTTCCGAGAGTTGAGACTCAACTCGTGTCTGTGCAGGAAAACAGAGTGAAAGATGCTGAACTCACAGTACATCACGGCTTCTAATTGAGTCTTTGTGGTGTGAAATTTTGTCTCTCTCCCGTGTCGCAGTTTGTACTTTCAGGTATCTGCCTTATTTTACTTTTTCAAGTCACTTTCAGCTGTATACAAGTTGTGTTAAGTTACTGCTGATGAAAGCCCCAAATTTCCTCATTTTGCTGCTTCACAGTAAAAGGTTTTTAGACAAGGAAATATCATGAGCATCAAGACACACCTTCAATCTTGCAGCCCAGATGCAAATCCCTGCTGTGCTGGGCTGACACCCTGAGTCAAACTAAGCCAGCATGTGTATATAAAAGGGCCATATTAGAGCAAGACTCTTCTGGTTGGTGCTCATCATGAAAGAAATGTCAAATAGATACAAATAGATAATAAAAACCAAAGGGGTGATGCTTGACTATGCAACAACATTGTTGGCAAAGAAACAAAACCCACAAGCAGCGTTTTTATTAACTGTACAGACGCGTCATCTCAGCACCATGCCAACACCTTTCTGCCAGAAAAAACACTGTGTGGACACGAGGCCTAAAAAAGGATCTTCACAAAAATCCCAGAATCTTTGAATATGCAAATTTTGTTCATTTCTCAGGTTTTCCTGATGGACACAAGATGTCTCCTACTTCACTGTAAAGTCCACTGTTCACTGGTGACGCCATGTTTCTACATCAGACTTGTACAAGTTGCAAACTGGACCGGGTTTGACTTCCAGTCTGGTTGAAATGTCACAAATCATGAAAACCGTCTTGTAGCTTCAAACCCTGCACAAACATCATTCTGCAAAGTGAAACTCAAAGATTCAACTGTAGGAACAAGAAGAAAAACAGATTTTTGAGCGGAGGGGGAGTTTAACGGATGAGTAAGAGTTGGTTTAACCCAAATAGTGTTCAGAAGTGTTCCAGAAGGAGTATACTGAGATTTGACATGAAATCAGACTTAAAAAAGCAAACGAAGGGATGAAGGGGTAATGAAAGTAGTGCAAAGCCTCTGAGACTGCAAGTTGGGCTGTAAACAACAGATGTGTGAGAAATATTTGAGTGCGTGGGATGTTATTGATTTATTAGTTTATTTTTACATTCCATGCTGAAACAAGCTGTCCAAGCAGATGCCCCGTGAAATCTCAAAATCTTCTACAGGAAAGAGGATACTGGACATTGCACCTGGTCTCCAATAAGATTTCCCTTTAGGGAGCATCATGCCATTCAAGGGATAGTTTGGATTATTTGAAGTGAGGTTTTATGAGGTACTTATCTATAGTTAGTGTATCACCTGCTGTAGATGTTAGTTGGCGCACCCTTAGTTTGGAGAAGCAAAGAGGAGTACCAGCACTGGAGCTAAGCAGGAATCTGCTGTAGACTGGGTCAGCAGCAAAACAAATTTTAGGCACCTAAAGCCTGAAACACCTAACTAAAAAAAATATCAGTTTAAGTGTACACTATATTTGGAATATCTTCACTTCTTTACCTTACTGTCAGACATCTTTTTTTCTAGTGAGAAATTGCTGGTATACAAGGTAAATATTTCTCTCTTGAACATCAAAATCATCATCATGACATCAGTCATTTTACCTTGCAGTCCACGGGAGTTGCTGGTCTACTGCTGCTTCTGTTTGTTTGTTTGTGTTATTGTGTGACTTTGCTATTTTAAAAAGATTAGTCCAGATTCACTGAAGTCGCACAAAAACACAAACTAACCAAGCCAGACAGCAGTAGACCACCAACCTCCGTTTTCTGCGAGGTAAAATGACTGATTTCACCAATGGAGTTTGGTTGATTTGGAGAAAGTGATATTTGGCTCATATAACGTCAGTTTCCCGTAAGAAAAGGCTGTCTGACAACAAAGTAAACTGGAGAAAATGTTTTAAATATAGTGTACATTAAACTGATGTTAAATATTTTTAGGTGGACCTTTTTTAAGTGGCTAAGACACCTTTTGTCGCTGACCCTGTCCACAGCAGTTCATTTGCTTAGCTTCTGCACTGGTGCCCGTCTTTGTTTCTCCAGACTCGGGGTGTGCCAACCAGCATCTACTTTGGCTAATACACTGACTATCGATAAGTGGCTCATAAAATCTCACTTCAAATAATGCGAACTATCCCCTTAAGACATGAACGTCTTTTGTCTTAAAAGCAGAACAAATTGGTCATTTGGCTTTCATTTGCTGTTGGAAGTGTATCCAAAGTTATCTCAGTGTTACCTTGATGACCTTTATAGGCTCTCAGTGCCAGACTAAAAGCTGGTCTGTATCCATACTGCACAGGCCAACAATATTCCTGTTCACACTGCACTATTTCACTAACGTAATGTCCACACTACCAGGTCAGCATGTTTCACCAGCATTTCCTTTGGAACGGTTCAGCACAGGCTACAAATAACTGCTTTATTTATTTTACATAATGCACTCACCCACCTCCTTGTGCTAACATATGACTAACAATGTGACCTTCTATATTTTGTTTCACAGATGTGGTAGGGGAATTATTACTCAGGCACATAATCTCATTTTTTAATATTACTAACAGTGCTTTATCCCTCACTTCCTCCTCATCCTCTTCCTCCTGCGCTCCTTTTGAAGGGCAGAGATGCCTCATCACTTTTAAGAGCTCCCAAAAAAAAAACCGAGGCTGCACAGCTCAGCTTAATCCCAGCACTGCCCATACCCTGCTGCTGCCCACAGAGAAACACCCGACGTCAAAATATAGAGTTCTGCAAAGTCGTGCTAGACTGGTTATGTAACTGTCTGTCAACCTCTGACGACAAAGAAGAGGGCAACACTCACTTTGTGTACTTAAAATTCAGAGTGGAAGTTAGAAACAAGCATGTTTCAGGTTTTCCAGGTGAACCATGGCCCTCCCTGTCCATTGAGGGGAGACTAGGGATGGTTGCAACACTTCTTGCATTTCTCGCAGTTACTCAGAGACTATTTGGACGAGACCAACCCAGTATTTACATATTAAACTTATGTCAGTCTACTAATTATCCATACCATTTAAACATAATTATTGCTCACAATATTTATTTGAAAGTAAGAAGTCAGATGTTGCAACTGACCCCAAACCCAGGGATACTTGCAGCATATTAAAAATACATACAATTTCACAAATTAATTTGAGCTTTTTGCCTCAATAACCAACATATTCTAAAAATATGCAATTCTTTACATTGCTATTTTAATATTAAGTAAGTAAGTATTATTTAATTAACAAATTCATTTTATTGACTTTTGCTTGTTTATGCATAGAACACAGGTCTACCTTGAGTCAATATGTTGACAGATGTTACAGATGCTATTCAATCGCTCTGTTTGCAGCAGCAAATGTTGAATGTGGCTGTCTTACAGGGACAAGGCAGGGAAAGGGCCTGGATGAGCATGTGCAGTATGAGTATCATCACTCTGGCATGTTTCTGATTGGAGGAATAAGACTATGTACTGAAAATGTTTATAAAATGAAGTTGGCAATAGGCAACAAGTTTTTTTCAACAAATGCACCAGCAGTCATTGAATGTCTTCGGTCTTACTGACTGACAGGGGACGTGTCTAACTGAGCATGTGCAGCATGAGTATTATCACTTTAGCACATTTTTGACTGGAGGGATAAGACCTGTTGCAACTGTCCCCTGTTGCAGCTGTCCCCAGTGCACCCTACATACTGAAAACATTTATAAAACAAACCCGGCTGTGTGTACTTGAACGTCACAGTTTAACAAAGGTGCTCATAAGATATTTGGTTTTAGGCTGCATAAAAAGGACACAAAGCATTTGGTAAATGACCCAAGTTTGAACTCATTCCTCCACACACACACCACCACTATCATCATCATCCATGTAGGTTACACACCACACTCCCATCCTCACCATCTCCACCTGTCGCGGGTCCAGCTGGGTGGGGACGGAGGAAGGCACGGAGAACTGGATCTTCCTCCTCGCATCCTTGTCCGCCTCTCGCTCCATCAGCTCCGTGTCTGCGGGCAGCAGCGGGTCCATGGCATCCAGCCTGTCGCCTCCACAGCCGTGCGCACAGATGTCCAACTCAAAAGTCCAGCCGATTAAACTGTAAACTGTAAGACTCTGCGATATAAGTAGGTGTATATTCAAAATAATGTAGCTGTTAGTGACCAGCGGCGTCCATCTGTCCCAGCAGTCCTCTTGAGTTGCGTTTGACGGCTCTGCGTGTGCGTGTGTCCTCCTCTCTCACGCCTCTTTCTGCCTCCCTCCCTCTCTCACACGCTGTCCGCTGGTGTCTCTCGCTCCCACTGAGTCTATAGCAGAGCTGTGTGATGAGGAAGGGAGAGGAGTGAAGGTGGAGAGAGCGTGCTGATCCATGATGCCTTCACTCTCAGTCGGAAATTTGCAGTTCAAACGTGGCCCAGAAAGTAAATTTCCCCTGAGGTGGGCCGAAAATAAAGACGTTTCTAAAAGGGTCGAGATGCCTTCAGTGTCAGATAAGTTCAAAACCTTTTCTTCTTTCTCTAAGGTCTATCTTTCAAAACGAAAGATTAAATGATACTCAAAATAATACTTTAAAAAGAACATTTAGAAGAATATCAGAACAATTTAAGGCACCGTTGAATCAAACTGAATTAAGTGTTACCAGGTATCATAATTACATCAGCACCTAATTACTTTATTCAGTCATAAAACAGAATCCAAAGATATTATTACAATCCTTACAACTGTCAGGAACACTGTATCTGAAGCTGTGTGCATAAGATTTCAAATATTTCTGCCAGAAAGTGCTTTCTAACATGTGGTTAATGGCCCATTTTAACCCAAACCATGATATTACCTTCCTACGTAGGCGACACATACATAAGTCAACTAAGTCTAGAAATAATGAGTCAATAAAAAGCTTCAAAGAGGAGATGAACTCCTGTCACCTGGGTGGAAGTCCTACAGTATTTATCCCCAACAGCCTGCCCTTACATGTACATTTAACTTATATTATATGGTATGAGAAATATTTTGTCTTAATCTTTGGTTTAAGTCATATACCACTTAAGCCCAAAATTATTCATACCCCTGTCAAATACAAGGGATTTCTTCATTTTTTCACTCACAAATTAGTATTTCACCTCAGTTTTTACTTAAATAGGACACAAAAGAAAGTCTGAAGCCATAACCGATTTGTGTTTAGATAGAATGTGTAAATAAACATCTTTAACAGGGTGAAAACAAAAAATCACACTGTCCAAAATTATTCATACCCTGTCTCAATAATCAGTTGCATACCCCTTATTTTTTATTACAGCCTCCAAACGATTTTTATAATTGCTCACAAGCTTCTTGCAAGTATTGACAGGAATTCTGGACCATTCCTCCTTTGCAAATGTTTCCAGATCTTTGAGGTTAGAGGGTTTCCGTGCTGTCACCCGTTTCTTGAGCTCCATCCATAGGTTTTCGATGGGGTTTAAATCAGGACTCTGACTTGGCCACTTCATAACGTTAATATCATTGTCCTGGAACCATTTCTTCACCACCTTGGCTGTATGCTTCGGATCATTGTCCTGCTGATAGGTCCAATACTCCCCCAGGTTCAGGTTCTCTGCTGCCTGCTTGAGGTTTTCTTCAGGAATCTTGATGTACTGCTCTTTCCTCATGATTCCTTCCACTTTAACCAAGTTGCCAGGCCCATTTGCTGAAAAGCAGCCCCACAGCATGATGCTTCCACCTCCATATTTAACAGTAGGTACTGTGTTCTTTGGTTTAAAGGCTTCACCCTTCTTTCGCCAGATGAAAGCCACATCTCTGTGGCCAAAAAGCTCAATTTTTGTTTCATCTGACCACAGAACAGACGACCAGAAGCTTTCATCTTTCTTTAAGTAGGTCTTTGCAAAGGTCAGACGAGCTTTTACATGCTTTGGTTGAAGCAGGGGGGTCTTTCTTGGTCGACGTCCATAGAGGCCATTTTGGTGCAGTATCCGCTGGAGTGTCTGCCTTGATAGAGTCACACCACTTGAACTCAGTTCCTTCAGGACAGCCTTGGTAGTAGTCCTTGGATTGTTTTCAACATCCCGCTTGATCTTTCTGGCAAGCCGAGGTGACACTTCCGGCCACGTCCTTTGAGGTTTTTGACCGTGTGAAATTTTTGGTACTTTTGGATGATGCTTTGCACAGTTGCTACTGGCACCTGAAAATGTTTGGCAATTTTTTTGTACCCTTTCCCTTCCTTTTTGGCATTTACTATGCGTGTTCTCAAGTCCTCACTGAGCTCTTTGGTCTTTGCCATGGCAAGTCTTGTGTTGACTCGAAAATGACTGAAATGTCACAAGCAAGTCGACTTTTATAGTCTGAAAACTGGTTAAAAAACAAAATACAACAACTCAGCAACATTGAGAACAATATTAAACACTTTAGATCCAGAGACGACGGTTCGTTTGAATATCCTGTAGCTATCGGTCTTTGTATCACTGGGGTATGAATAATTTTGGACAGTGTGATTTTTTGTTTTCACCCTGTTAAAGATGTTTATTTACACATTCTATCTAAACACAAATCGGTTATGGCTTCAGACTTTCTTTTGTGTCCTATTTAAGTAAAGACTGAGGTGAAATACTAATTTGTGAGTGAAAAAATGAAGAAATCCCTTGTATTTGACAGGGGTATGAATAATTTTGGGCTTAAGTATATATTTTACCTTATTGCTCAAGTACACTGTTTGTTTAATTATGTATTGTTTGAATTGCAGCTGTGCTCAGCACTTTTTGCCCAAGACAAATTTCCTGTAGGACAAAAAGGTTTATCAGTTCAGCAGACCTATCAGGAACAGAAAAACATCTGCCTCTGGCTCAGAGAAGGAGTGGACACCGATGAGCTGGACAACTGTGGAGTCAGTGGAGGAGACCACTGAGTTTTTTTTATCAATGAAGAAATCGTTCTCCTTAGAGATTTCTGCCAGAAAGGGCTTTCTGAGCCTGAGGTTTTCTGAAGCGTTATATCTTCCCTATGCCTGTGTCTTTACCATGACAATTTCCAACAACCTTGGTACTGCACTCACTGCACAATGACATCTTTATGAAAAGTCATGGTATCACTTAAGATGAGGTAAAAGGAATTATTCATCACACTGTTATGAAAGCGTTTAACAGTATGATAACACTTAATTACATCTTTATGACACTGTAGTTAAAGTCAAGGAAAATATTTATGACACAATTATAACAGTGTCATGAAAGCCAGTGGTTAATGCCAACGTGTCATAAGGGCATGTTAAACAATGTCAACTTTGCATTATAAATGCGTTAGACTTACATGACATCATCATATCCATGATAGGAGTCTTTATGAATGTTTTTGATGGACAATGATGTCTTTGTTATGACAACTAACAACCTCAGTACTGTGATCTGTCATCAAACTGACATCAAACATTAAAAGACATCTGTTTGACAAGTCCAATGTCCACATTAGTTTAGGTTAATGGACTTATTCATGACACTGTTATAAAGTTTATGACAGTGTGATAACACCTAATGACACTGTAGTTGATCTCAAGGAAAATATTAACAACACAGTTATAATGGTCTCATGACAGCCACTGTCAAACCTAACCACATATGAATGTGGTTATGTGGTTGTAAGTATAATGTAATGTTAACACATAAAGCTAGATAGTTTATTTAAGTTTGATAATTAGATCTGCTATGGCATGATTAATGTATTGTCTTGGCTAGTGTCAAGTTGTTATAACAGGCTCGTCTTAAACTGTGTCAACTTTGCTGTAAAAATAACATAACTGGCCGGATGTCACTTAATGACAAGGGTCATAAACATTCATAAAGCCTCTTCCATGTTCCTGACAGGACATAATGTACAATATCATGGACATAATCACTGAAAATTGTAATTGAACCATACACACTTACGTATCTGTACTTGAGATTTGTACATACACTATTTATTTGCCACTTATAAAGAAAGAGCTTGGGTTATGAGCAACTTATGATCCTTACTGTTATATTTTTTGGTGTTGTGTATGTTTTGGATTTTGTTGATTTGGGATATCTGTTCTGTGATATTTTTACACTTGCACCATCATTGATGTATTTATATTTGAACTTGCTCTGACTTGCGACTGCTGCCTGATGATTTTCTTCAGGATAAATAAAGTTCCGTCTTATTTTAGGAGAAATATCAAGAAACATCATCACAACTATTGGCTCTTCTTGATCTTCTTGGCACAAGTGATCTGGCACAGAGTTGGAGAATAAAAAACCAAGAGAGCACTTCACAACATCTGAGAAAGTTGAGACCATAGCAGACCAAATTTCCTTTCTGCCTGTGGACTGCAGTGCTTCGTACCTGTAAGGTACTGTCTATGCACAATGTGTTCATTTCCATTCTCATTTTGTGATGAAGAGCTGTAAGAAGCCACCATAAAAATCCCTGTTTTCTTACAGCAGTGTTTCTATGGCAGAGTCAAAACCTGCTCTTTCTCCAGTGGCTAATATCATATGTTCTGTAAATATATAAGAGGTATTCAGTTGGGAAATTCATTGCCATGGCAACAGTTTCTCTTCATAGTGTTGAGTGCTGGCAGTCAGTAAGCAGAGTGTGTATGCATGTGTCAGTGTGTGTGTGACTAAGAGTAAGTTTGAGGGGAGGATAAATTCATATGCAAATGAAACAAAAAGAGAGAAAAGGTGCAGAGAAAGGTAATAACATGTATTGCTGTTTAGAAAGGATAAAATATGTCTTACAAAGCAGACTCCCACAATATAATACAATTTGGCAGCCCCTTACTTATTTAAATTCAAGTTTCTGAGTTGTAGCCTTTGTTAACACACACATACATAATTTTATATCATGAGTGAGAGAAGGGTAGAGTGAGGTATAGGAAAATGAGGAAGACTAAGAGAGAAGATAAAGGCAGGAAACTGTTTCAAACAATTTAAAATAATATATTACTCTGGCATAGACTATCAAATGAAACCTGCCAACATGCTAAGTTGACTTGAAAGACATCATTTACACCATGTTTTTAGCCTAAATCTTCACTGTAGATCCTTAGCTTGGACCCACGTTCACATGCCTGTACACACCATTTGAACTGGCAGGCCTAAGTTTGAAAACTGGTCACCATTCACTTCAACTGTTCGGGAGATTCTGCACATTCTGTTTTTTTTCCTGTGAAACTCCAGCAGTGTTTTGTGGACTAAAAAGCTAAACCTGACCTTCAATTTGCATGAGGGTGAGTAGATAATGACTGAATTTTCAGTTTTGGGTGAACAACCCATTTAATGTCAGTATGTCAGCAGATAATGGAGTTTCCTGACTATGTGATTAAAAGATATGAACTAACAGAACAGAGGAGGGAGAGAAGAAGAGGTGACACAAAGATATAGAGAGAAGAAGAGAAACAACAACTGCAAGAATTCTGTGTGTGAGGAAAAATAATGAGCCTTTCATTTGTGGGTTTAATCTTTGCTCACTGAGTGTTTCAGACATTTTTGTCATCAGACTAATTGTTATTTTCCTCATGGCTCGGTAAGTACTTTCTTTCAGATCTCGTGCTTGTTTTGGAGAAGCAGTGGGCCATCCTGTGACCACGGGGTCCCACGTTTGATTCCAGTTCCCACGAGCCGCCCACAGTTTCGCCCTGTACTGCACTGAAGTGAAGTTGAGAAAAAAGGCTCTGGATCTCTGCCAGCTCCTCCTGGGAGAGTTGCTGCTGACATCAAACTCAGACCTGCTGCTGCAGGAGGTCTTCAGATGAAAAGTAAAAACTTCCACCTTGGAGACTTTAAAACAGCACATCTGGGGCTCAGTTCACTTCAAATTCAAATGTTGTCCTTTG
>JAJHUR010092209.1:1661-19790 GCA_027495735.1 Lutjanus campechanus | reverse complement strand
TTTTTTTTTTTTCAAAGCCCTATGTCAACTCTGCTATCAAGCAGGTCTGGTCTTGTTGCATCCCACAGTCCTCTCTTACAGTATCTCTTCCACGTGGGAGACCAATTATCCAAGAAAACCCTCATATACCCAGAAGATCAGGTTCTTAACACTGTGACCCAGATCAAATTAATCTGCGTAAATTTGCAGAGGCTAAATCAACATCACCCTGCACCACTGCTAACTCTTTTTTCCATCTTCACACGCGGTGTTTTGAGTACAGTAGATTCCTGTGGCATTCCTGAACTAAGATAACATCATAATCCTTTAATACACCTCAGTGAAACAGATAAAGGCGTTTGGTGAGGGGCTGTAATGGAGATGTCAGAGCAGCCTCTACTTGTTAGTGTCTACACAGAGGAGACAGTGCCTCATCATGGCAGTGAGGTAAATTTATGACGCAAAAGTAGGTCAATCTGAGACAGACCATGGTTACCTGCTCTGTAATATGTAAACCTTATTTCGTTTCTGTCATAAATAGGCCCACCTCTCTCTTGTAGTTGTATCTGAACTACAAACTTGTGGGGCTACAATGTTGGTAATGATGGAAGAGGACAACACAGCATTTACTCTATCACACTCAGCAGTGTTTGGGATTAACAAGTAACATGTAACAGTGTCAGGTAATTAAATTAAAATAAAAAAAATAAATGTAATTGTAATCTGTTACCACAAATCACCACAAAACTAACTACGATGGGAGCGTGGGGTGATGCGCTGTCAGTCACTTCAGCCATCCCAGCGCACAACGGAGCGTGCAGGGCAGGTGACGTGCTGTAATGTCTGACAGGAGGGACGCTCTGCGGTGCGCTGGGATTTTATACCTGAACTATAAGGAGGAGAATGGACACTTTCACTTCCTCTGATTGAAAAAGAAATGAGTTAAAATGTCTTACTGTTAAAACATAATCATGCAGGCTTATAGAGAAGCTTAGTGTGGTGCCGAAACAAAGAAAAAAAAAAAGAACAAATTTTTGAACCCCAAAGCGTAGAATATAACACTCATTCTATTGGTTTGCATCTTTTGGCTGAGTAAGATCTTCTGGCATATTTCAGAATCAGCATCATTTACGTTTTAAAATGAACCTTTCCAACACCACAGTCAAAAAGGACGCTGCCCATCTGATGATGCAACACAAACTTGACCAACACCTCAACTCAAGCTGTTAACAGCATCATGTTCTACCTGTTTGTCCTGCTCAGCTGCAGTCAGGGCGCTCTCCAGTTCATCTACGTCCCTCCTGAGGCTGCTGCACTCGGCCTGCAGCCGGTCCCTCTGGAGGGCCAGCTGGGCTGAGCAGGCCTCCTCCTCCTCCAGACGGTCTGAGAGCCCGGACAGCTGCCGCTCCAGCTCACGCCGGGCCTTCTCCAGCTGGACACAGTGCTGCTCGGACGCCTGGGCACTCTCCTGCTCCTGGGGGTCAAAGAACACAGACAGAGTTAGGTGTGGATCTACATCTGCTAATGTCCGTGTTATCTTACGTCTTACATACAGTTATTACACATAATATTTCATTTTCCCAATCTTCTTTCATCTTCATGGATTTCAGTTGTTTGATTGGCTCAAATTCATTTTGTACTATCATCAAATCTTCTTCATCCACTTCTACTGCTGTATTTTACACAAATGTGTGTTGCGTTGAATCTGTGGAGCACAGTGTACCTGCATACAGGTCTAGTTTTTATTACATTTCTTTCACTCATAAGATTAGAAAAATAAATTTTTATCTTTTAAGGGTTAAGAATTGGCCACCTATCGAAGGTCACTCCAAACAGAAGGCAGCATATTACCAGAGTAGCTGTTACTGCTGGTTGCTATACTCTTTGCTGTAACTATATATATATATATATGTATAGCTGTAGCTATCAGCTTCTGTTAGCTAGTTAGATTTACAGCAGCTCTGACCAGGACTCTGACTCTGGGGACGACAAAGACATGGTGGGTTCAGGCGGGCATCAGCACCATGAAAAAACTGTGTGTAGATCCAGAATAGATTCTCATTCACGTGAGACTTGGTGACTTAAGAGTTTATTTCAACCAAAACAGAGCTGGTGACTGAACAAAGATGGTTTTGCAGAGTTTTGTTTGGTTCCATTGAGCTAAGAAAACATCTAAGCTCATCTTAGCTCAGTAAAACAGAGAAGTTTGAATTCAGGAGGTGATCAGTTTATGTCGGACAACAGATGTAAAAAATAGTAGTAGTAAGTTGGCAGAGAGTAGTAAGTACTAAGTTTTATTTTGTTTCTGTCAAGTTTGAATGAGGTGTGTTGTTAACAAAGCAGTTACGCTAGTCTTATTTTGGTAAAAGAGAAAAACTTGCATTAAGAAGGTGTTCGGTTATATTTTTATATTTAGTAAAGAAGTTAGATGGAAGAATTATCCATTTCTTTCTTTGTGAGTTTATTTGTTTATTTATTAGACTTAAAAATCTAAGAGTTTCTGTGATGTAGTGAATTCACTGCACACCTTCCAGCTAAAACTATGCGAGGGGGCTGAGCTACACTATGAGGCACAAGGACTTTCAGTCCAATGGGACATGTTTTGGACTACTGGGGTTTTGAGATGTTGGGCTGTTTTTTTGTTTTTTATCTAATTAACTTTAATTTAGCCAGGGAAAACCCATTGAGACCGAAGTCTCATTTACGAGTGTGCCCGAGTTACATACATTTTAAAATCATAGAACAATATAAAACAATAAGAATAACTAATAACAAACAAGCAAACAAAAACGGTAAAACATCCACACATGAACACCATCAATAGCAGCATATGGATCAATAATTTCATTTAAAGGACATGTTAAAAACTAAATAAAACATTCACATCCCTCAACATTAAACTCAAGCCCAAGGAGACCGGGGCTTTTAGCTTAGCAGTGAAGCTGAGCTGTGGCTTATTCCGGATGATAGCTACACAATAGCTAAAGGCAGTTTTTCCCAGTTGACACGAAGGTTAGTCCCCGTACGTATACAACATTTGGAAGGATATTTTGGTATGCAAATGACTACTGTAAAACAAATATTGCCTAGTTTTTATGGTCTGTCTGATGTTGAATGTTGTAAAATTAACAACTTTGCATCTGCCAGCTAAAACTTTGGGGGAATCGGACCATCACCTCTTGATTAGTCTTGCATAGTCAGACCTCTCTCCACAGTGATCAGCGCTGGAGAAAGGTCTGGCTCCATGCATACATGGTCTGCGATAAAAAAAAAAAAAAAACCTGCCATGTTCGCATTATTTTAAACCAATCACAAACATCTTGGGCAATGCTAAGCCCAGGATGCAATGACAATGCTGCTGCAAAATAGTTTTAAGGGGGAACTTCTCTGGCATTAAAATGACTACATCACTGCAAAAGAAGTGCTAATAGCTGTTAGCTTGTCTACTGTTAGCATCCCAGGTGCACTTTGCCATTTTCAGTGTGTAGGTAGGTTGCCACTCAGAGATTGTTCTTGTTTACTTGGGACTTTGAATATGTAAATGGCAGATAGCACGATACTGCTTGAAGCAAGCGACCAATGGCAGGACTTAAACTGGCAGCATGCATCTGGTAAGTCACTCTTGATTGATTGCTTGATTACTAGAAAGGGCTGTGACTAGCTGGTGAGCATGCTAACTTCAGCAGAAATCGCTGCAAATCAATAGGCCATGTCTTTGACATAACGTCAGAACTATTACTTCTTCACTTTGATCATTGGCAGTAATTGTTTTAAACTCAAATGCAAGGCAGATTTTACACATTGCACCTTTAAACCCTTTTTATACTATTAAGAAATTCATCATAGAGTTTTAAAGCTCTCAATCTGAAAAAAAAACTCATGTTGCATTTTCTTGAAACGAATCTGCTTTGTGCAATAACATAATAGCATCTTTACTTTAACAGAAATATTTTTTAGTTTTATTCTTAAAATGACTACAATCAAACTGTAAATACACTGTAGTTTAAATTGCAGTAGGTGGGGAGATTAACTTGTCAATAGAGTTAAAGGAAAAATAAAGATCGAGGTCAAATGAGGCAGAAACAACGGAGGGATTTAATAAAGCGCCACGGGGTAAAACATTAAAATGAAGGGATTAGCTGAATAAAAGTGGCTGAAGCAAAGAGACAATTAGTTGGTACAAAGAGGATCTTACCGCAGGTTGTGCCACAAGATGAGACTTATCCTCCCTCAAGTCTGAAGAAACCTTCCCTTTGTTCATTTACAGTTGCCTTAATATAGTGCAGCTGAAAAGGCGACAGGGTGACGTACGGCGCCAACTTGATAAGCAAGTTCTACCAAACACCAGCTCACTTAGTCAGCAGACATCCATAACAGGAGTGAAAGACCTGATTGTGAGAGGCTGCTCTGGTTACTGTTACTTTCTTATGGACCAGTCATCATGGGCAAGGCATTTGGAACGAGCTAATAGCATACCCAAATATCTGGGCATTTGTGAAATGATCAGGCGACCACATTTCCATCTGCATTTATTTCCATAAAAGTACTTGGTTTGAGTTCTTTCCCTGCCTTTTCTGAAGCCTCCTCGCATCGGTCTTGCCCCTGTGCAGAGTTATTTGCACCTTTAACACTTTCACAGAGTGGGAAGCTGTACAGGTGTTAGCAGGTATGACGAGAGGACAAGATCAATCACTGCTTCAACACACAAAGGACATGCACACACACGTGTGCACGTGTCTGTGCATATGTTTATGCACATGTGGTACACACACACTGAGGTTACACACAGGTTGTTGTTGTGCAAACATTTGCTGAGGTTAGTGCCACTGTGGAAGCAGGAAATCTTGGCTAAGTGTCTATCAAAAGCAAAAATGTTTTTAACAAGTAGTGCGATACAGGTGACGCACACACTTTTTTGAGGAATATCTGAGTGCACTTGGAGATCACACACAGGAATTGCAAGATTTTGGCCACCTGTCAAACAAATAGGGAGAGGCATACCACCAGAGTAACCGCTAACTGCTGCCACCTGTAGCTGCCGTTAGCTTGTTAGCCATGCAGCTAGTATTGGTCCAATTAGCTGACTCTGTCTGGACTGGAAGCTCTGAACACCAGGGGAGTGTTGCAGTGAGTGGTGGTTTTCAGGCTCCGTTAAAGCAGGATCCAGCAGCAAATGCTGGCAGGAATTGATGCCAGAACCAGAACCAGAGCCAGGCAAGCAGGCAACGGAACTTGGCTCAGCAGCCTCGGCAGTGATGAACGGGGACTTAGCTATTTTATTGGATCATCATGCCTGAGGCACAAAGCAGTAGTACGAGACACAACAGGCCGGAGCTACCTGGTTAGCATGCTAACTTCAGTATACATTTCTGCAGCATTTCACATCTACTACAGTAGGTATCAAAACTGGAATGATTACGGACAGCGTGAATAAGAGGAGCCAAAAACTGAAGGCTGGTCACATTGGTAAGACAGTTTATTTAGTTCAAAATTATGAAAAGTTATTTGTATGAGCAATGAAACCTAGAGGTGATATTAGAGCTTCTCTGCCGAGCCATGATGAGTAGGCTTCTGGGCTAATACTGACTAACTCTTTCGCTAGCTAGCAAAGAATGTAATGTTATGTTAACTTTTTAGCTAATGCTAGCCAGAAAACAATGTAATGTTTTGTTAACCTTTTAGGTAACTTAGAGAGAAAACAATGCAATTTTTAAAAAACTTCTTTAACTAACATTAGCTAAAAACAATGTAACATTTTACTAATGTTTTAGCAAGAAAACAAGGTAACATTTTGTTATCTTTTTTGCTAATGTTGCTAGAAAATGATGCAACATTTTTGCTAACTTTTTTTGCTAGTATTAGCTAGAAAACAATGCAACATTTTGTTAACTTTCTAGCTAATGTTAGCTACAAACCAATACAATGTTTTGCTAACTTTTTAGCTAATGTCAGATATAACACAATGTAATGTTTAATTAACTTTTTTAAACAATGTAACATTTTATTAAGGAATGCAGAGCAGATGAAAGTTTCTTCTCTCTTTTATTCTTCATGGGTCCCAACAACACGGAAATGCATTTTTTGCATTGTCTCTATATTTTAATTTGAACAAGCATAAATTAATTGAGGTTTCAGTACACTCAGATTTACTAAACCGTGATCAGGTTTTAACTGTGCAACAGAACTCTGCTTAATTTTAAATCTGGATTTACTCATTTTACACCCAGTTTGGCTAAACTCCAATGTTTTTTTTGGTGCAACCCAGAATACTGTATTTTACAAATCATCCAGAGTTACCCACAGCTGCTAATCTGTGCTCCAGTGTGGTGCTATAGCCATCCCAATCCAGCTCTTCAGGTTCTGGTTCCGGTCCAGGATCTACATGGTTTCCATTGGCTTCCTCAGATTCATCAGAGAGGGAGTGGCAACGCCGCCGGCGCCTTGCAGACATCATCTTTAACTTCCACCAGTCTATACGCTCTCTTGCTTTGCAGACCTCACCTGTCTGGCAGTGTAGAAACTTGCCCGTCTGTTCTGACAAAGTTTCCGCGCTACTGCAAAGTTAATTATTCACTCCTCTGTCTCTTTTCTCGCTTGGCGTACAGCTGTTCTGCTTGTTCCAGGTGGGTTCCAGCGGGAGGAATTCACTCAGTGATGCTCCACTGTGCACTCTCCCTGTAGATCCTCTCTCTCAGAGCACATTAGCAGCACTGCTCACCTTTCTTTGCCTTCCGCACGCTACTTAATCTGTCAGTCTACTTTTTCTGAATCCTCTCTGGGAGGCTTTGCTTTTTTTCTTTCCTCTTTTGCTCTTTCTGTCCTCTCAATCAACCATTCATCTACGTTTCCTTTTTTTTTTTTTTTTTTTTTTTTTTTTTTTTTCTCTTTCTTTCTTTTTTTTTTTTTTTTTTTTTTTTTTTTTTTTTTAGAGTGGCTGGTGCATGCTAGTGAAATCCAAACATTCCTCCGTGCACGCTCCCAGCCTGCCCACAGTCTGCTTCTGCTTCCAGTAACCCAACACAGGTAGCCACTGCCCGGTCCACTCTTTAGCCTGTGTTTTACCACAACGACAGTCTTTCCTCACTTTTGTCTCCTCCCCCAGAAACAGGTGTCTCCCTCTACTTTCAGGGGATCCGAAGGTGTCCCACAGGGATGGTGGTTGGTGTAGAATGTCGGGTCAGTTGTGCCGTCCTGCCACAGAAACCCAGCAGCCCTCAGCTGCACCATCAAAGCCACACCACAGAAAGACAAGAAAACAAGGGCAGTACTCCAGAGTCAAAAGTGCCTTTTCTCCTCTCAGTCTACGTTATAATTGACATAAATGTCTTGTGCGCCCACGCCCACACGGTCCCCCCACAATGCCATGGCATTCATCTTTGTAAGAACAACGAGGCATATTGTGCTTTAGAATGAAGTGTGGATGTTTTTCTTGAATGAAGCCACCGAGACCCACAAAGCCTAGACTAAGCATTTCCATATCTAGAGTTAACATCAAGCAGGGTCAAAAGATGGGATGATACGGAACTTAATAATCCCATGGGAAATGTGGCCAGTGCAGCAGAAACAGCAAAAAAGACTGTAAATACATGCTTGTTGAGCAAATAATGTAAACATTCATAATTAACTTGCACTTTCACCAGAACATGTTGAAAGATTGAGATTTACAGTTTTGAAAAAAAAAAGTGTTTTTATATAGTATAGTCTTTTAATCAGATGCGTACAATATTATAATGGTATCGTAACTTAGCGTCTTGGGTTCACCGAACTGTATGAACTAAATAAGGAAACAATAAATGGGATGATAAGTCCAAACTTCTTCTTCTTTTAAACATTGCTATTTATTTAGAACATTTCGTCACTTATTTAGAACCTTGCAAGAAAACATGTAGCCTTACAACAATCTAATAGATAAGGAAATCTACATTTTAGGAGGAACTATCAAAAGTTGAAATAATTTACAAAAAAACCAAACCAAAACTAAAATAACTCTTAGATTTCTTCATCTTGTATTGTGCTTAACTTTAGCAGATTATAACACATCGGGTATGGAACTGATCTGCAGATGCTCTGATTCAAAATGTGACCAAACTTTACAATGGATGTCAGTTTTTAGCCTAGCGGTTGTTGATGCCTTGCAGCAATCTATAGTTATGAGGAGTGAGGAGTCAGCAGTCAGTATAAAACAGAGCAGTCAACAAAATAATAATAGGTTTTTTCAAGTATGACCAAGCTGCTATATTTGACGCACCACAACGGAGTGAGAACGAAGTTAAACAACTGGGATGTGACTGAAAATTCCAGAAAAATCCGGTCACACAGATAAGATTAAAAAAGTATCTAACTGTTATTCTTTGGAGAGTGGCATTACTAAGTCAAAAAAGAATGCAAAGCATGTAACATAGGAAATAGGTGAAAAATATGCGCAATACATAACTATATAGAGTAAGTGTAGAAAACCTATAGCTACTGGACGTGCAAAAATGGACTTGTGTTCAGATGAATGGGTCTACAGAGAGCCATACATTTGTACTTTACAGGATATCTAGACATAAAGATGTGTACTTTAAAAACTATCCACCTTTGTGATATATGCACTTTATCTTTATTGTGTTAACGTGTATGGAATGTGCAGAATTGAGAACATGTGTTGGCCATCCATTTTTATCAGAAGCTGCAGACAGAGAGCCCATGTGTGGCTAAAATGGCAACCAGAATGCAAGTGCAATGACGTACAAGTTCTGTGCACAATTTAATTATACCACCACAACAAATTCCAAGTTCATTCATTGTGCAGCATTTGATAGTAATAGTGATTCTCGTTCTGAACCAAATGTGGCAAAGCAACCATGCACGACCTTTCAAAATTACATAAAGCTAGAATAACGCTGGATCTGAAACTGCCCAAAAGTGGACACAGTTATATGAGCGAGGATAAGCACCCTGCCAAATGCCACTGAGCCGTGGAAGACATCCAGTCACCAAAAAAACACATGAACAGGATTTCTGAGAATTTAGATTGTTTTATTTTGACAATGTGGTCTGGGTTCTTGCGTGGAGAGGCAGCACAGAGAGATCTGTTCATGTAACTCCCACTTGAGCTGGAGAGAGCCAGAGACACTGAGCTGCCTCTCCAGACACCACTCATGTCCAACACCAACACGCTCATATTTGACAAGCGGGCTGCCAGGGAATCAGATATGTGACTAATTCAAACACGCATCAGATTTTCTTTGTACCAACTCTGAGGCCTGGAACCAAGAAACACTATAAAGGAAAGCAAAGTTCCTGTTTACATTGCTGTCCTTAAAGTCATATTCATTCATTCATCTTGAGATCTGAATTGCCGTTGATACTGATTACAGAGTTAGAAGGTAATGTAAGGACACGGTTACTGTAGATGAAAAGCATTACAGGAAAGCCCTCCGGTCACACAGATGATCTTTGGATATGTTTGCCTGCTCCATGCTAAATGCAACCCATATTCTGAGAGCCAGAGTTCATAATAGTACCTCCATGAGATAGGAAGCCCGGCATTTAATTGCCAGCTGCCGTTTAACATTCTAAAAGCAAGATGAGTGATAACACCGGAGGGAAGTGGAGGTTGCAGGTTCAGCTGCCGGATGCTTTTAATCTAAGACATTTGCTATGAAGTCTTGTAAAAAACAAGACTGAAGCCAGTCCAAGTAGTCCAGTTCAGTTGAGCTTGGTTCAGTTAGTTTAGCATTTGTATTGGCAAAAGTTGTGCATGGTACCAATATAACCCCTCCGTTGCATCCTGTTTTTTCATTGCCCCTCTGTTGAGACTCTAAACGAGGTGAGCCGATCCTTAGGGGTTGAGTTAAAACACACAAGTGCCCTCTTGGATGCCCCTATGGTAGATAAAACATGATAAATGCCCCCTAGAGTGGCCCAATGTCCAAGACAACATGATAAAGTGTCCTCTAGAGTGCTCCTCCAGTAGATGAAACGTGATGAAGTGCCTTGAAGGGTGCCCCTTCCAGAAGACAAAATGTGATGTAGTGCCCTCTAAAGTGCCCTTCCTGTGGGCACAACATGACAAAATTGCCCTTTAGAGTAGGCCGATGTCCAGACAACATGATGAAGTGCCTTGTAGAGTGCCCTTCCACTAGAAAATGTGATTGAGAGCATTGTTTTTTTTTTTTTTTTTTTTTTGCGTTGGTGCCCCTTTGCATAAAACTGGTGCCTTTTTGGTCCTGTCCCTCAGATGGCCTGAGTCCACCACTGCTGCAGACCACTGACTGGTCAGAAAGAAAAAGAACAACCAGTCATCTTGTCATCTATGCTCTGATGTAGGATTTCCCAAAACTATTTAGTCTTGCTGCCTGCAGCCTTTTCTTAAACAAAGCTTGTCTCCTTCCTGTAATAATCAACCACATACAAAGAAAAAAGAACACAAAACATTCAATGTTCCCCATTGCGTAATGTCTGTATGTAGTGTGTGTGTGTGTGTGTGTGTGTGTGTGTGTGTGTGTGTGTGTATTTAAGTGAGTAAGAGAAAGAGAGAGGCAGAAAAGTGACGGTGAATGCAAGCGGAGCAGAGGAAAAGTTTGGCAGTAAGTTGTCAAGGTGGCAGTAAATGTACAGTATAGGTATTACCATGCTGATGTTTAACATAGTCACCACATTTGTGTAGAACATTAGCTTTCTAACATTTGTTAGCACTAAACACAATAGATGATGGGAATGTCACTAGTTGTAGTGCAGCAAAGTTCAAGTGTTATTACCTCAGTATATCAGAATCAGAATAAGAAAAAAAAAGTTCCACAAAGCAATGGAAATTTGTCTTTAATGTGGCTTACACAGGTACGCACAGAATAAACACACCTCAGATGTTTTGGAGGTCTGGTTTGGTTTAGAAGCAGGCTATTTGTCATGCATGTTTTCTGCCATAAGAGAGACGAACATGCTAGCAGGACATGCAACAGTTGTTAAGACATTTATGGGTCATAGTCCTTCAGAAATATAAAGTTGTGGAATACATTAAGTTTAGCAGTGGGCAGCCATTATGCAGCACCTGGGGACCAACTCCAGATCAAAACCAGCTCCTTGTTTAGGAGTGCTAACTTACTGTACTGTATTCTTTGGCCCACAGGCAGCAGTTTGATGTTCAGGAATTGCCAAGGACAAATCTACTCAGGTTGAGCTAAGTATATGGGTTTTTAGTACGTAACAGCACATACTCAAAACAATCTGTGTTTGTGTGACCCATCCATCCACCCCACGTTCCCCACACGTGAACTTTCTCACTCTTTATATTACGTTAAAAGCATGGTGTGATTCATACAGCCGCTAGGTTATCGTCAGTATTTGACGACTTGGGAATGAGAACAGGCTGCACTGAACAATCTCTGCAGCAAGTACATACATCTAGAGTACGGTAAGCCCCCAGGGGAAAATACTTTTCGATCAGTCACCATCCACACTGCTTAAAGTGAAAATGCTTGAGTGACTTTGAAACACTGTTTAAGGGAGTAATGATGCCATTTGAATTGTTTCTCAAAGTACAAGGCTGTAGCTTTTTCCTGGAAGCAGTTTGCAGGCCCGGTAAATGCCAAACTCACCCCCTTTTTTTTGCGGGTATGTAGTCATAAACAATTGAAAGTAAAGTGGTGCTAGAAAAGTTAAAAGACCATCAAAGTCACATGCATTGATTGACTATGAATTTGACATTTTCATAGAGATCTGATAGTTGCCAAAATCAAAACTTTCAATCTTGTGGAGGCTCTAGTAGAAAGGATGGAGATTAGGATTCATCATCAGATGACCATAAGCATCTGTACAAAATTTCATTGCAAATAATCCAATAGTGTTAAGGTATTTTAGTCTAGGATAAAGTGTTGGACCATCCATCCCTACAGTCATGCTATTAGCATGGCTAAAAACATTAAAAAGATGTGCAACAATGAACCATCTGCAAGAAAGCATCACCAGCAACACCAAGCTCAAAGCAGAGCAGAGAGAGTATAAAAAGTTAGAGTTCAATAATCTAAACCTCAGATATAGCTGTCAGTATTTCCCATGCAGTCAATCTCACAGTCTCTACATAATTTCTTGGCCTAGACTCTCACCCGAAACTCACCTCAAAGTTTATCTCTCCTGACCAATTTGTTCATACATTCAATTGCTTCCTTCCCTTGCCCTTGAACATTAAGTCAGTCTTCCATTCCCCAGCCTGTCTTCACCCTGCTCTCTCCTCCCCTCTCCACCCTCATTCATCTCCCCCTGCCAGTCTTTTGTCCCACAGTTTGCCTTGGGCCCCAGAAACTTCAGAGCCAGTCCAGACTGAAAGTTTTTCCACATGCAGAACTGGGGCATCTGGATAGCTCTGCAGGAACGCTCCACATTTATTTCCCATTAGCAGTAATTGAGGGGTAAACAGTGGACTTTTCTCTGTTTATATCCATTTGTACCAAAGATGGTTGGAACATCAGTAAAAGCAAAGAAAAATCTATTATTTTCTTCTTTTTCATGCAGTGGTAATCCTCAAATTCCTCATTTAATTTTACTGCTTTTATTGGTGTTTCGTGCAGCACTTCTGAATTGAAGTAGTTCATCAGAGTGGGTGGTTCTGTCACGTCTCTTTCCTGTGGTTTTATGAGTTTTCCTTTGGTGGCACTTTTTAGGCATGCTAGCGGCATGGCTAGGCATGGCAACCACTTTTTGTTAAGGCTGAAATTTCTGCACTACTATAGGATGGATTGCCATGAAATTCGACACAGACCTTCATGTCCTCAGGATGATTTGTAACAACAATGGTGAATCCCTTTTCATCTAGCACCATTATTAGGTCAAAATTTTAATTGGTCCAGTAACTGGCATCTGGCAAAATACCTGCAAAACTAATAACGTTCAGCGTTCAGCTGTACTTGCAACTGTTAGCATGCTAACACACCACACTAAGATGGTCAGTGTGATAAACAGTATATCAAAGGTCCAAGTCATGTGACTTGAGTTCATAAATTTGATGACTTAAGACTCAATGTGACAAAAATCAAAAAAGATTTGCTTTTGATTTCATTTGGACTTGGGTTCTTTGACTTCTATATACTTGATACCTGCCCCAACGCCCAAAGTAAGTTATTTAAAAAGTGAATCCATGAATCATTTCAGTTATGTTGCTTCAGTTCCAGTTGGATATTAAAGATAATTTGGTTCATTTGAACAAAAACTATGCAGTCATCAACAAAAACTAACAGTCGGCGATGCAACAACTTCCAACTTCATGCAACATCTGACGTCGCACAAAGACCGGTTAGTCGGGTCTCTGTTGTTTAATGGCATTACATTTAGTGAAGAGCCCATTATGACTTGTTTAGAACTTGGGACTTGACTGCAAAGACTTACTTACGGCTTGCTGAACAATGACTTGGACCCACCTATGCATAGTGCAATCAGCATCGTCAGCAAACCCACTAGCATCGTCACTCCAAGAATGTTAGCTAGCATTATGATTTAGATCAAACAAAACATTGAGGTGCCTTAGTACAGCTTAACTGCCTTACTATGTATTCTAAAGCCATTTTCCACCCAAAGTACTTTTATTCCCAGGAATATCTTTTCAAGGAACTCAGAGGTTTCCACTGCGATTTAAAGACCCACGAAGCTTAGGCAAATTAGTCCACAGATGTATTAAAAAAACAGCGGCTGTTTTAACAATACCTGCCATTTTTGCCCACAACTACAAGATCAGTCATTGTCGGCTCATCTGTTGCATGCTTTCTCCTGTAACTCTATAGCTACGTTTCCACTGCAGGAACCTTTCCCAGGATTTAGGAACCTTTGAATGAACTCAATGCAATTCCACTGCAGAGACCAGGGTCGAAATTAAGTTCTAGGGAATCTGGGGATTTTACACCCCAAAAAGTCCCCGCCTGGGGAATATTACTGTCCAAAAGTACTGGTCCTTGGGGTGGAAACTGATTGAGTTCCTCCAAAGACTCTCAGTCTCTGGTGAAAGTTCCTGCAGTGGAAACGTGGCTTTAGTCTTGTTGTGCTAACTACCAGCCTGTTCTTCTGGAATATAAAATTGGAATCTTTAGATGCTTCCAGTGAACCAAAGAGCTTCAGATCCACATAAAATGTGGCTGCTAAAACATGTTATTAACAGTTTTCACAGTCTGGATTGTATCACTGTAGCGTAATAGGCCTTTTTTTTTCTTTTTGGATAAGAAGAATCAATTACTTTTCACGCATTTAAAAACAGTAAATCAAAAGAACGTAGGTCTGCCAGGGCCGTGTTGACCTAACGGGGCAGAGGTGCATTAAGGTTGATTAAGAAGCAGGAATTCATCGTACCCCCCTTTTGATAGATGTGTGAAGTATCCCTCCAGCCTCGGCAAATGACGGGATAATGAGGAATGGGACAAACTTCCCTTGGAAAACTGGAAGGCTTCCTACAGGCAGCAGCAGCACTAAATAGCTCTGACAAGGGGTCACATTTCTCACTGCAGTCAAATCAGTAGGGCTCCAAGGTATGAATTATGCTGGCTGATCTGTCTCCTCCACAGATTAACTTCATTATTTATGGTTGGCTAATCTAAGCAGTGAAGAAAAGAAACAGTTGGAGCCAGAGCACACCTGGTGATTTCTATAAAAAGTCTTTTTTTTTTAGTCTGTAAAAGGGTAATAAAAAGGAGTGAGGAGTTATAGCATTAACAATTACCTCTACTGAAATAAAAGACTTTATAAAAAGAAGTATCTGGGAGAATGTAGGTTCTAGAGGGAAAAGAGTTGCAATAATTTTAAACCCACTTTAACCCACTTTTAGATATCAGGGAGGACAGAGCACACATTCAGCGGTTTCTGACGGGAGCTGTTTGTTTTACGATCATCGACTATAAGTCATTGTACAGAAATCCCGTAATTTACTACCACTCTGATTTGAACTGACAGGACAGACGGATTCAAGGTCACTGTATTCAAAGGCACATGCAGACAAAGATCAGCAGTGACACATGAATTTGTCATACGCAGACGGCAGTAAAATCCAGAGTGACGGTTTACGATGTGTTCCATCGAAGCCTTCTGAAGAGTCTGCTAAGGCACTCAGGACCAGTAATGACCAAATCCCGTGGGCAACCCTGGAGCGCTTTCCACAAACACTGGCAACAGAAGTGCCGCTCCACACTCTCACACTAAATCCTCTGCCTCCAGGGAAGACTCGCTAGAAATGGGACATCCACTCAGTTTTGGAAAATGAGACGACCGCTCTGACACACTGGTGGCTGTCATCGGCGAAGAAGTCGCCTTGAAGTTACATTAGTATCTGAATAAATAACTTGAGCTTTGGGAACACATAAGAAAATAATAAAGATCAAAAGGTCCATTTACGAGCTATCTTGTGGAAATCTGGTCATGAAGTTGTCAATATGAGACCTGAGTCATCTCTCTTCACAATATGAGGATGGTGGGATGCGGTTTAAAGGGTTGAAAGTTAGTGCAAATTGAACTGTTGACCTTCACTTTTTTTTTTTTTACATTTTTCCTTTTGACAAAAACTCCCATTAAACAGCCAAAACCAACAATACTTATTCTGAGGCTCTCAATACTTTGGACTCTGATTTTCCTAACCTGTCTGTGGCACTTATCCTTAATCCCATTTGTTCCAGTGAAGATGTAAATCTTAAAAAACTGGTCACAGCTGGTCACAATGTCCAATATTTACTCTGCTTTTAGCTCTGTTTTGGTCTCTACCAACTCCCGAGGGCTACCAACCAATTGTGGTGGAGGTCAACTGGTTTATGATCTCGCACAGCCAGACCTACCTCAAAACTTTGTTTTAGCGTTGTGTCAGTCAGGATTTAACTTTTGTCCTGCAGCAGTCCAGTATTCTACTTTCAGCTGTCCCAGATTTTACAATCATTGTCCCAAACTGAAGTTTTTATTTTTCAATTCTGAAATTGCTCCTCATTTAACTTTAAGACAACAGTGATATTGTACACAATTACATAACTTCTAACCGCATAATTACTTACTGATAATGACCAAAATGGTGCAACTCAACTTGCATGTGCAACTTTTCTGGAACAAATACCATGGCAAAGCAACCAAACTGTTACATACCTGACTCTGATTACATGTTGGGAAAATGCTAATCTCTATAAACAGATATGTACATATGAATGCAGAATCTGTAGGCATGTGGGACTTCCTATAGGAATGCTAAATCATCATCAGAAGATAGTTCTGCAATGTGGACAATACAGACTCGGCTCCTCTGGGGTCTAACGTTACTGCTGTTAGCTTGATACTGTAGATACACCTCTTATGAGGCAAAAATAGTACCAAGATGCAACTGAACTTAAAAAGTTAGCGCAAGTTCCATGGTCTATTGTTTCAGCCGAGAAAATAACTTTTCACATTACAAATATGAGGTCAGTTTATCCAAATAACCCATATTTTGAAATTTGCTCCAACATTTTTGGAATGATAAGTTTTTCTATTGTCCCAGAATTCTCCCAGACACTGTATCTTTATGTCTAAGGTGCCATTTTCATTGTCTGAGGGAGCTGGAGAAAGGTCTGGTTCCATACTTCAGCATTCTGCTAGGAGAAAAAAAAATGCTCAAGTGTGTTTTTATTTCGTTGTCAAGTTGTCTTGGGCGCAAAAGCCCAGGATGCAGCGATGGTACCCCTACAAAACAGTGTCAGGTTGGACTTGTTTGCACATGGGGAGGTAAGCCCTTATATTAACATGGCTAAATCCCAGTAAAAGAAAAGGTAAAAGCTGATAGCTGTATGAACGTTAACAAGCTAGCAGCTTTTACCTTTTCTATTACTGGGATTTTAGCCATTTTCATGTAAGGGCTTGCCCCCGCACATGGGGTTAGGGTTAGGGTACCTTGCCATTTGCAGCATGTAGAGTGCTAACTCAGAGGTTGTTGTTATTGGTAAAAGGCAGATAGTGGAAGTGAAGGGGAATGTCACCTGAAATAGGCGGCCAATGGTTGGCTTATTCCAACAGCCTACCTCTTGTGAGTCAGACTAGTTCATATACAGTGAGTAAATTGGAACTTCCTCACAAACGGACAAACAGTTGCCTGCTTTGGTCGGAAGCAGGTTGATGAGAGCAGAAAGACTGAACCACAACAGTAAAGTTGATGCTAGATGCTAAAAGGTCTGTAGAGCAGAGAGTAGAGCTGGACAATATATGGGCGAGTATGAATTATTGTACAATACAGCAGATGACCGAATTTCGTACGTTTCCAGTGTTTTTTGCTGCTTTCCACTATGAGGTAGTTAAGCTGCTTTAGTCAGTCAAAAACTGTGTATGGAAACTTAGGTTACAATATAATAGTTACTGAAAAGGCTATGTGTTGTGTTTGCTGCCAAAGAAAAGAAATAAAAACTTGCTGTCTATGTCGCATTACTACGGCATCTTCATGTACTCTTTAGAGCAGAGTTGGTCTGTGAAAATATAACTTAGCCAGCTAGCAGTTACAAGTTGCGATCGGTCAGCAGGTTGCTTTATTTGATCTGAGGTATCTGGGAAACCTTTGGTTAAAGGCTATTTTAATTGTCTTTAGCCTGACTCATAGTCTTACTTAAAGCTACTACAATGAGCGTTCATATTGTGTTGATTTTGGAGGCCACAGCATGTGGACAAAAGTAGTATTGTTTCCATCAAAATAACCATAAAATTTAACGTCAAAAATAAAATGATTTAAATAAAAATCTCCTGGTCTTTTTAACTACTTGTAAACACAGGCTTATTTCATCTGATTTCAAGAATCCAACCCGGTGGCAGCCATTAAGAACAGCTACATAAAAATAACCAGTCTTCTTGCTGATGGTCTTGTTTGCTTATTTAGGCCATATGGAGTGAATTAAAATGAGACTGTTTAATAATCAGTTTAAAACTCATTATAGTAGCTTTAAGCAAAATGACTAATACCAACCCCACTGTGAGCACTGCAAGTAAATGTTCTGCATTCTAAACCTTAATAAGGTCAAAGTATGTAACTATGGTATTATTATGTATGACGTTTATTACTGCTGCATTAATGTAGATGTTGCATTTTATCAGTCCCTCCAGGAAGTTGCAATGTTGCGATTCCAACAATTCACACAAATTCAACCAATCCATGTGGATTCTGCACAACCTAACAACTCTGCAAGTTTTCTGCAAATT
>JAJHUR010092204.1:10490-26094 GCA_027495735.1 Lutjanus campechanus | reverse complement strand
CAGTAACCTTATCATAAGTATATATAAGTATCACAATATTAAAGTAATGCTATTTGATTACTTTCCATTATTTCTTTGGATTGCCGCAACATAAAATGTAACAAAATCCTTAGGCTAAAAGGCTAAAAGTCTGTAGATGATGCTTATTTGTTTTCAGGATGATTGACCCAACGGTCTGGGAGGAGTAGGAGCAAATATAGGATTTTGATAAAACTGAGAGAGTCATAAAAAATGTATTAAACATTTTTAAAGCAGAAGAATAACAAGCAAATAATTGAGCAAAGATGCAGATGAATTAAATGATAAAAAATATGAAATAATTTTGAGTCTACACCAAGCTGTTTTCAAGATAATTGCCAAAAAGTAAACGTGTTTGTTGTAACACCACCCAGAGGTCAATGAGTGTCATTTTTGTTGTATGAGTAGTGGGTGGTATTTGCAACCCAACCTGCCAGTTTTGGTGAATTTTCGTCCTGTCTGTTTGTCCTAACTGGTGAACAGCATCTATACTCTAGATAATACACTGACTGGATAAGTACTTATTATAGCCCTACATCAATTAATCTGAACTATTCCTTCCATGGATGTAGCTCTATTTTATCAAAGCTGTCTTTACCCAAATCATACAACCATCTAGAGTACAGTCTGATGATGTGAACACGCACATCTCATGACATATGACATGTGGCATTACTCCATTATATACAGTAGGTGAGCAGCAGTTACAAGAGCAGATATGATTAAGTCTAAGACAATACATCTGTGTTAGAAACAGAGAGAGCACCCAGACTAAAACTGAGCCCTGTTCTCGCTGTAAGATTCTTGTTGTGTAGGTCTTCCTCCAGAAGACTGAACCATTCGGTTTCAAACTGACCAATGAAAGGTTAAGACCTGGAGAGAGGTGGAGACAATCAGCAGATGGCATCTGGAGAGAACAGACAAGATAGGGGAGGAAAAAAAGAATAACAAATACCACAATAATACCAGTACTCATTGATTGGCATACACTGTAACATGATTCTAAATGCAAGACAATAGATAAAAAAATAGTGTTCAACGTAGTCAGTGGGTGCAATGTATAGTAAAGTATAAGCTACAGTAAGGAGGCAGCTAATGATGGTTTGTGTATGAAGTACTCCAGTGGTGGTGAGGAGGTGGTAGCTTGATACCAGCATTAAAGAGTTTTATCAAGAACTGGCAGCAGACTATGGTGGATATATAAGTATGAAACATCTACACTGAGAGTTCCTTTATGAGAGTGTATGTAAGCTTTTTACTTCTGTAAAAATGTAACAAAAAAGGTGAAATAAAAGTACCAACTAGTACCATAAGTGTTTCTTTGGCTTGTTCCCATAGGGGAACCCTTTTTGGTCCCTGGTAAGACCTTTTATATCACTGAAGCTGGATCCCTTTCAGAGAATTCTAACTGGAACCCTGCATAAAGAGTTACTGCCATTTTACACCATATGCAGCATGTACGTATGTAGCTTAATTACTGTACGTCTGCTGCACAGCATCTGCAGCAGCATCTACAGCAGCCAAAACACGTTCATTCGAATGGCAGTGGATTGCGCGCACTTATTCCAGATGCAAGTGCAGCATGTTGTGGCTGCAGCAGGCTTGCGACATGCAGCAAATAGAGAATAGATTTCTATTTTTGCTGCCTGCTGCAAGCTTGCTGTGGCACATGAAATACTGTTTAAACACATAAAATTGCTTTAAAATGAAAATACTTGAGCTTGAAAATGTATCTTTACTGTCTTATTTTGTGGAGGTACTGCTCTATGACCCACGGAACTGACTTTATAAGGACAGCCATAAAAAGATGCCAGTTGTGTGCGCCTGGTGCTGCTGGAGCATCTGGTATGTTCATTCATACATTCATTGACCATTTTCCAAAACTAACATCAAAACATAGCTTAGGCAGGCAAGGGTTTCTTCTCTTCTACTTGTTGAACAGCGGTTGGTGGGCACACAAGTTGAGTCGATTCTGTAGGTTCTGAACAGAGTCACTGCAAAATGACATGCAGGTTGACATGCTGCATCAAGTGTACTGCGTAGATATCACTGCCGTGCTGCATGTGGTGTAAAATAGCATTTATACCTACAATTATCTGTGAAAGGTTTCACTCAGAGCCCTGTTATGAGAGGCTCCACAGAGAATCCTTCTATGATGCGTTGGTTAGGGGTTAGGGTTTGGGGTATCCTCTTCAATATAATGGTAAATGATATGCTGGATGAATTTGGAAACAGTTTTGGTAGATCGAAGAGAGGCCGCGATGTTGGGTATTTGATGAAGCGCATGCAGAGTGCCTTGCATAAGGTGCAGGCTTGGGCTGATAAGTGGGGGTTCAGGTTGTCTGTGGCAAAGACAAAATACATTGTTTTTGGCAGAAAGAGGAGAGTACAGAGTCAGGGGCTTAAGGGATATGGAGAGCCTCTGGAAAGAGTCAAGATCTTTAATTTTTTCGGTGTATGGCTGGATGAAAAATTGACATCTAGAACGTATGTTGAGAAGATGGTAGGTAAATGTGAGAAGGTCATCAATATAATGCGGTGCCTGTCAGGTTGCTCCTGGGGAGCTGATAGGAGCATAAGATTAATGATCTATAAGGTTATGATGAGAGCAGTTTTTGACTACGGGTGCCTAGTGTCTGGCTCAGTGGCCAAATCTACGCTAGCAGTTGTTTAGATGTTGTTCAGGCCAGGACCTTGAGGTTGTGTACAGGGGCATTTCGGACAACCCCAATCCCGGTGCTACTGGTGGAAGCAGGGCAGGTTCTGCTGAGATTGCAATGTGCAAAACTTAACTAACTAAATTCTTAGTTAAAGGTCAAGGGTTACGTAGCAGCTCTTCCATCAGTCTCTCTGTTAGCAGAATGTAGGGAGTTTGAGAGGGGTGGAAATATGATATAAAGGGGTAGCTACCTATTGGTTCCACCCAGGACCCTCTCTGGGGGTTATATTCAGAACCTCTCCTTCTTCTAAGGGTGCTAACAAGAACCCATCCAAAGGGTTCTAATGAGAACTTTTTTTTTTAATATTCCAAGGGTTTCATCTGCGCAGTCACCTCAAATTTCCCCTTCAGGCTGCCAGCCGGCTTCCAGCCACTTCCCAGTCAAATTCCAGCCACTTTGGATGAAAAAGGTTCTTAATGGAACCTTTAGTCTTGTGAGGATGCCCTGACAATACCTCTCTTCAAAAAATGGGTTCTTCAGAAACAAACAGGTCTGGGTAGAAACTTAGCCTTGTATACTCTTGGGGGGGAAATAGGGTATCAAAAGGGCTATTTGTTCTCCTGAGGTTGATAAAACCATGAACAAGTTCATGATCCCAGGGAGTCACTTGTTATGCTTTGGAGACTGCTTCAGTTCAGGAGATGATATTGTACTGTGCTGAAAGAACTGATTATCCACAGCCAAAGAGCATCTTGGTGGAAACATTTCCCTACATCATTCAAATTTCCTTATGGGACACAAAAGAATCCTTCAGATGGAGGAAGAATGCAGTTGGGTGAGGTGGAGAAATCTTAGAAATGTTGCTCTGTTATTTCTAATATTGAGCAGTCTACAGTGGGGGCACTGAACAAATTAAAATAATCATTGGCACTGGTTTCAATGAAAAGCACTAGTCTAAATGTTTCAGAACCCCGGGAACAGCTTTGGAAAAGCTCTGAAATTAATTTGTCTCAGATGTCAACAAATTATACAAACTCTTTTATTTCTGGGAGGTTTCCAGTTTGAATCTTTGTGCAGGCAGCTAAAATCCAGGAGTGGAACTACCCCCCTCTCTTTTCACACACATACTGAGTGAGTCAGTACTGAAAATACAACTACACTTCTGGGTAATAGCATTTAAACTGCATGTGGATTTGAGCTGTATAGAAGTGCTTTAAATACCTTAAAAAACAAACTTGACAGTTTGATGCAAAATGATTTAGCCTAAAATGCTTTATTTCTCTCAACAAAACTCCTGCATAACATTTCTTGTATAAAGACACATCTTCAGGATTACCACAGTGAGAGAAGACAAAGGAAGATGTGGATTAAAAAAAGGTTATTAAATGCTAAAAGCTCAGCTGTCTCCGATCAGTATTCAAGTGTGACTTGTTGTATTGGCCTCTAGAATAACAAATGTGTTGTTTTTCCTGCTGTTACTGTGTAACGGATGTGCATTCTTGTGCACCGGCACGTATAAAACCTTTGGAGATTTGCCCTTATTAGCCCTCGGTGGCGTGAACAAGGCAAATGATGGGCATTTGTTACAACACTACATCCGATCAAGCAACAGACACAGTCGGACGCACGCGCACACGCCTAAAAGCCTCAGTATTTTTCAGACAAACTATGACTATAATTGATCATAATTTTTTTTGAGCTATAAACTTAATCATATTATTGTACCGTGATGAAAGACATCAGTGCTGCTGTTAACACTGACATACTGTATCCTAATAAATTGACAAAAACTGGCATTGTATGGGTTGAAAATGGCTCAAAACCCCCCACCCACTGTTTTAAAACCATCCTGAGCCCTGCGAGGTGAATGCTCAGATAGAGTAAACTGACAGCAGCTGCTCATGGTTGGTTTGCTCCGACTTTAAGCAGTGTTCAGTCTGTCTCTCTCTCTCAGTGTCTCAAAACCACACTACAGCAATAGTCCTTTGCCCCCCTCTCTTAACCTCTGGCTCACTTTTTTTCCCCTTATATTTCAAAATTATGCAGTGGGTGGAGTTCAGACCTACAGTTACACTTTAATGACCTATTTTTAATAAAGACCAGGAGCAAAAATGTTTAATTTAACCTCTTCATTAATTAAAGTGTAACTAAACTCCGAAACATTTTTTTTTTTTTAGCTGAAACTAATGTATATGCACGTTTAGTAGTGTTGCTGATTGATTCAGGTCCAAATCTTGACATTTTAGTGCAAAGTATTTGAATTCTATATATTGTGTTATAAATATGCATAACAATTGCAAACAACTCTACTAGTTGAAACCTGGAGATTGCAATTGAATGTTGCTATTGGCAGATCTGGAGGCAGGAGACTATTCATTCATTCAGTCAGCTTTTAAATACTTCTCAGGAACACATTGAGAGGTGGCCTTCATTTTTCAATGATGCCGAGATTACATCAGGCAACAAAAGCAGAAACACTATATGAGCAAAACAGGAATAACAAACAAACAAACAAACAAAAAACAGACAATAAGAACTCAAGAGTAATTGGTTAAGAAAATTCTTAGTTAAAGCATTTACATGTAGAAACATTAAGATTTCTGAGCATATTGTTAAAATCTCCCAAAGTTATCAGGGACTGTATGGTGACAGCTTTTGTCACCAACCAACTCTCCCTCCCCTCCCGTCCGGTGGTTGTAAAAAACATAACGTCTCCTGACTCTCCCCTCTAATCAGAAGTGGGGGGGCCTGCCTCCCCCAGCCCCAGCACTCATTTTCAAATATATTTCAAATATATTATTGAGATTTATCATTCCCAGAGGTTTATACTATTTTATGCTAACCCTCTCTCACTCAACTGATGATCCTGTGTTTAACAGTAAGGCCATGGCGCCACAGTGAAGTTATCGGTTGATTCCACCAAGCACGACACGTCTGCGCCACGGTTCTGATCTGTCCTCCACCCGGCTGCAAGCCCCACCAGCTGCATTTCAGCGATGGTGAGTCTTGCACGCCTGATTATGTTTACTTGGTCAGATTTTGTTGATTAGGTCCTCTTTCCTTGCTCTTTGTGCTTCTACCATGGACAAGCAGGGTATGTGGTTCTTTTCTGTCTGTCTATAATCATGAGTCTGCATGGGGTCTTTTATTTTGAAAATGAACCAGATTCTCCTCCATTTGATCTGCTCTGTGCTAATTGATGCGGCATCCGCCAATAGCTTTGGCGTGTATCAGACGTGGAGCAGAGCAGAGAGATGCTTCTGGGACGCGCTGAGGCGCTGCTGGTGGAAGGGTTAGGGTTGCGATCAGCTCCGGCTGACGTGGCGTAGCCGTAACGCGATGCAGCTGCACCTGGTGGAATTCAGCTGCTAGTTTTAAGTTTAAATTTAAGTTGAATAACCAAAACTTAAATTCTTCACCGTACAGTACGATAGCAGTTGATCACACCCCCTACAGTGGTTGTCATGTGCACCCCCCTTCCCGCTGCCTCTTCGGTCCTTTGATACTTTTTGGCATTTTTCAAAAAAGACCTAAGTTGAAGTTTCACTTGGTAATAGACTAAATAGACTCAAAAAAAAAAACAAAAACAAAAAAACAAAACAAAAAACAAACCCAAAACACTTCCATGCTGACCTGTCCTTTCATATTTTACAGCCCCATCCCTCAGAAACAACATTTGTATAATTGTTTTCATAATAACCTTGTGGTATTTTATTGCTCATGCCTAATGGATCACTTTAAAAGCATTAAATCGCCTACATCCAAATTATTCCAGGACTTATTGACTCCCCGTGTGCTTGGATGTTCTCTTAGACCTGCGTTTATTGAATCTGCTGTCTATTCCTAGATCCAGGCTTGTAACCAAAGGTTTGCTGTTAAAGGCCCCCTGACTGTGGAGCAGCACGTGAATCCCTTCTCGAAAAACTTTTTATGGGTTTTAAGAAGAAGTTTTAATGAATATTTAATATGTTGCTGGGTTTTGTCTTTCCATTCTTCCAATTTGCCAGGTTTTTAACTTTATTTTATCCCCTGGTGTTTTATGATCCCTGTGTTGTTTTTATTTGTTTTTATCTGTTTTTTCCACTGTTGTAGGACTTTGTAAACTTGTTAAGAAAAGTGCAAGAAAGTTTAAATGTAGTTTATTATTTATGCAGTGACTCGCTGGATGTGCAAAACGGAAGAAGCTATTTTTAACTTTTCTCTCAAGTTCTTTCTTTTCATTCTTTGACTTTTGTCACTCTGTGTGTGTGGGTGTGTGGGTGTGTGTGTGTGTGTGTGTGTGTGTGTGTGTGTGTGCAGACTGACTGAAAATATGTAGTATTATCCCCATTTGTGTGATCCATTGTCCTGCACATCTGTCCTTCCAATGATGACAGGCTCTCTGCTCGTCTTTGAGTGTGACTTTTTGAAACAGATATAAACCCGTCAAATGGCTATAGTTTGAAGCATACTGAGACCTAAAACCTGCAAACCATCACATCAACACTCCCAAGACCAAAATTTCTAAAACCAAATCTGAATCTGAACCCATCTGAAGGAGTGAAGACAAAATATCCTCGCCTTCTAAAACAGATGCAAATTAGTCCTCACATATATAGAAGTACAAGAACACAAATGCAGAGAAAAAAATAACAGACATTAGGGTTGGTAAGATTAGTAAATACAGCAAGAAAACTGTTTTGTTACAGAAAGTAGTGAAACAGTGGCTGCTGAATTTAAGCACAGGTTTAACTCAAACAACAGGGAATGAGCAGGCACGAGCAGCTGGGAGGCTTCAGCTAATCACCAACAAAGACAATCAAATGGAAAGTGGATGGTTTATACTCTGGGCTTAATCAAAGAATGCGGAGCAGGGGTGCAGGCAGGAGGACGGCCAGGTGAAAGACAAAAGAGAGCAACTGGTGGACAGGTGAGGAATGACAGGAAAGTCTGAGAAGTTTTTACAATGGACTTGACTATGTCAGTTACACCAACCAAATTTAAAGCATAACTTGCAGGTTGGAGCCCCCAGTGAATCAGTGTTTAGTTATATGATGTAGAAACTTGATTTAAAAAATATATACACACTACAGTGACTTCTGGAGCTGTTTTTGGAAGTGACGTTAGGTGCTTGTGTGGTCATTGTCAGCCGGCAGTTGGACTGCCATTTTAGTGATGGAGGCAGCAGTGACGTCCCGCCTCTTTACCTGAACGAAACGCACTTAGGAGCGAGAGCTAGCACCCACTCTCCTTCTGTCAGGGAAACCGTGAGCTTGATGTCCTGACAGGCAGGAGTTTGGGCCCCTGTGGCATACACATTGATTCAGCATGGTCACCAGAAGTGAACTGCACCGTAAAACTAGATAAACAGTACCAACTCACTGCTTCTGCACGTAGGTCAGAGGGAGACTCGAGCAGAGCGACTTCCTCTGCCTGCCTAATATGACACATTTGAAAAAAAAAAACAACTAAACGTGATTTTAAGAGCCTTGCTTAAACAGATCACAGTTTCCTCTGATTTTTTTTGTCCTAATGTCCAAAAGATCTCATTTTACACAAGATTAGATATAAATATCATTAACATTTAACCTGCAAGTTACATCTTAAGCCAGCTGGTCTCAACAATATCTGTTCACATGAATCTGCACAAGACTATGACTGTTGCCAGCAGCGTGCGTTGCTCGGCAACAATCTTCTGATTTGTAGCTTATCATTTCTGATTTGCATCAATGTTATGGAGGATCAAAGATAAAGAGAAGGCTATTTTATCTCACATTTAGGTTAGAAAGTTACTAGAGCTGCGCAGCTTGGCACAATAAACTGCTGTCTGTCAAGCAGTCCAATGTAATAACAAATAAGAAGACTTGGAGAGAAATAGCAGAGGACATAAATGGCTGTTCAGATAAAATAGATGGGCTGATCTAAGCAAGCACACTGTTTTAATTTTTTTCACCAGTGAACTAGTGACTGCAGTATCCCCGGTCTTGAGAGTTGTAGAATCAGGAGAAACGTAATAAACTTTGTGAAAATCTGTCTGTAACAAAGTCTTAATTATTTGGGCCTTATTTGAAATTTGGCAAATGTTCTACATTACTAAGTTATTTCATTTTATTAGTGTAAAAACAACATTGTGTCCTGGTGTATTGGTTACTCTGTCTTGATAAATGATATGCCTGGTTAATGTCACATTAAAGTGAGAATATAAAAGGAAGGCTTAAGCCTAGATGATGTATAGGTCAGACTTAAAATACCAAGTAGCGACCAATTTAGCTCAAGACCAGGGGTAAGTCCTGCTGGTCCAACTGGCCGTATTCTGTCCTCCTTTGTTAGTGTGTTGATGGTTGGCAGAGGCGAGTGTTTGAGCTTTTCATGGTTTGAACCACTGACATATACCCTCAAAAGTGAAGCCAAAACATCCCCATCTGCTGGTGGTGGTTGACTGCTGAGTAGGTCATAAACCGCGACCCCTCCATGATAGCAGAGGGGACAGAACTGGAAGTCAAAATAAATGCTTCCTAAAGATAGATTTCTGTCAGACCTTTTCATAGCAGCCATTTTGACAACAACTGGTTCCATTCATGTCAAACAGAGTTAGGGTGCTGCTACTGTGCAGGTTGGCTTGCTGGAAATCTTCTGCTACACCAGACATGTCCAAACTGCCCCATGAAGGCCCATACGGCTGCAGGTTTTTGTTCCTACCAAGCCGGAAACACACCAGGCTCGGCTCATTTAATCAACTGATTTCAGTCTTCAAACAGCTGATTAGTCGAATCAGGTGTGCTGTTGGTTGGATGGAGTGAAAACCTGCAGCCACCCGAGCCTTTGTGTAAAAGTTTGGACATGCATATCATATCAATATAGCTGCAATGAAAAAGGTCCATCTTGTAATTTGATGCAATAAAAAGTTTTTTTTCACGTCAAGATTGAGTCATCAGCTGGGTATATGTCTGGGACCTCGATACAGCAGTTTCGACTGTGCAGACTCTGCGGCTCCAGTGCAATATGGCAGCGCTCGTATTTCGGATATTTTGGCTTCATTTTTTCGTTCAGTGGGAGTAAAAGGAGGCACATTGTCCATCTTTATTTCAGTGGCTCAGACTCATGCTCTATCTGAGCCCAATCTGAAGGAGACCGATATTCAAAAATAAATAAATAGATAAAAACAATGAGAGCGTATTTAAAAAGGAGCCGGAGGACTGCCAGTTCCCGAGGACAGGGGCAGTGTCTCCTGTGAACTCGACATTCTTATACAGTGTACATTTGTGTGAATTCAGCCGCACAGGAAAGTACAGTCAGTGATTGACAGTTATATATATAATTTACACAGGTACCACTCGACTACATGTGGCGTCAGTAAATATTTGCATGTAGAGCCTGAGGGGTCAACATGCTCTGTTATTTAATGTGCAGACACATGCGTGTTCGTGTCAATACAGGAGCTGATTCATTTCATTTAGGCTTCAGGTTGTTGGGACTGACAGCAGGAAATTGATTGCTGCTGTGTAATAGTAAGGAGGAGAGGAAGCTTACTATATATGCTGTATGAGAAACAATCATGTACGGTAAACGCAGGCTGCCAAAGGGCTTGGCACATGTAGACACATGGCAGATATTTCAAGAAGGGTGCTGGGCTCAATGTGAACATTCTGTACTGTTGGCTTTTGAAATCGTTGGGCGTGATCATGTCGGTTTCTTTTCATATCTTTTGAGATATATTTAATTATCACCTTCAAGCGAGTCAGCACTTTACACCACAGCTTCAGCAGATTTCAGTGTTCCCGTGAGTGTTTCAGTTAAAACGTCAGATATTTTACTAACCCGTGTAGTACATCAAAGACAAAAAGAAATGCTGTGCTGGAGAGAAATATTGTTGAGAAATTACCATACTCCAGCTAATAAACACTGCTCATGTCAACTTCCTATTAGAAATGATGAGTACAAATTGTAAATTTTACAGAATATGACAAGGAGGTGAAAAATATGTCTGTGTCCAAACAGGAGGGCCAAATCAGATTTTTCTAATTTGAATCTTGCTTGGGACAATGCTTTGAATATTTGATCAATCACTCTTCCCCCCAGTTTCATTATAATCAGGTTGACAAGTGCGTAACAGAGCTATAACTAGACAAGGTTTGTAAAAAGTTTTCCCCATGTTCTTATCCTGTACTGTTGTGTAGACAGTCATGCAGTGAAATAATAGGTATGATGCTCATCAGAATACAACAACATCAGCTGTTTGTTCAAACCTGAATTCTTGAAAAGCGAGTGTGTGGGGAATTAAACTTTTTCTTTATCTTCTCCAACATAAGCTGCACATGTTAGCATGTCCAGCTAACTAATGCTAGCTCACTAGCTGCAGTAACGTTAACTCCAGCCAAATTTGTGTTGATATCACTGCATCCCACGAGTTAAATTTAGATCTGTTATGGTTTGAGTGGGAGGATGTGGGCTTATGAAGACACAAAGTGGCCCACCACTGCTGCTGAATCTCTCTCTGGTTTTCTCTTTGAGGTTTGGACCATGTTAGTTTAGCTTGTATCCCTGCTCCCTTCCTGAGGCGATGGCAGTCTGGCTGGGCCATCTCATGGTCAGCTGCGCTAATTGAATCCCTATACTTTTCCCTTTTCCCACATTAATGAGTTTATTTCTGTCGTCTGTGCATATACATGTTGTATTTCACCATATGTTTGCTGAGATGTACAGTAAGTTAGCTATAGCACCAATTTTGTAGTGTTAACACAATATGATGTATGCATCCATTAAATAACTTACTTAATACACTTTCTCAGGGTTCAGGGTGTCCGATGGAAACATTAAAAAGTCAGCTGGAGATGCGCTTCTCAGCCAACTCATGGAGTTTAAGCATTAGCATTAGCTTACATTAACAAGCGATACTTATTAAATCATCTCATTGGAGTCGTCATTTTAGCTGACAAATTCCATGGTCGTCAGCTGGAAATGAGAAGCTGCTTTTGTTTACCTCTCTGGGCTATTGAGAACATTGTGTCCCAATTTTGATGTTAAATCTGCTGCTGATATCACTGCAAACTGTTGTAAAATGTGCTGTGTGAGAATAGAAAGCTTGACAGGCATAGCAACAGTACTGTAACTAAGGAGGGCAGAGATTCGTGAAGGATCAGTTTCTTGTGGCCGTGTAAATAATGACTGTTTCTGCAAAGGCAGAGGCAACATGGTATTGACTTTCGTTCATATCAGAAGTGGAACCAAGTCCACAAGTAAGTCCCAAGTCCTAAAGTTTTTATTTTATTTTTATTTAAGTTATTTTAGTTTAAGTTATAATGTGCTGTTCACCAAATGCAATGCCAATTTAACAACAGTTAGAATGTTGTTCTTTGTGCAACTTCATTGTTGAACGAAGTTGGAAGTTGCTGCGTCTGTGTCTGTCATTTTCAACCTGCACGTTTTACTGCTTTTGTTCATTTTTTCCAACTGGAGCTCAGTAATGTGATGTTAGCTCTTAATGGTTCTCTCCTACAGCCTACAGCATGATTGGATACAGTCAGATTGGTTCAAAGTGGATCTGGGGAATTAAGTCTTGACTTGCTGAGAATAAATAACATTAACTTTAGTTGATTCAGTTAGGGAGGGAAGTGAACTGCTTCATGGCACTTTTTGAATAAAATACTTTTTAATCCTTGGGCTTGGGGGAAGGTCTCAAGGTCTCAGAGTTGCATGTCAGAATGGTAATCTTGCCTTTTCAATAAAACTTGCTTGAGAGCAACCACTCACATCAGCACTGCACTGATCAAGCAGCTGGTAAAGCAGTAGTGTGTAGATCTGGGGCTTTTGTTTTGAAGGGTATAGGAGGGAGATGCACAGTTCTGTGTTCAGACGTTGAAGCCTCTGTCATATGATCAACATCACAGTTTTCCCATTGAATGTAGTATCCTTCCAGGTTCTTATACTTTTTGTTGAAATACGATAATTTTACAGTCACTGTGCGATATTGCTGTGTTTTCCATCTGACAACACAAGTTTTTATATGATTTGAATCTCTTAGCTTTTATGGCACAGCACTAATGACCAGAAATGGATGCCTCAAACCAGTGGAGTTAAAACACGCATGAAGACTTAAAACTAATAATCACGGTAATTCTTCTCTCAAGAACATTTCACAATCACCTCCTTTGTAACCTGAAGATTGCACCTCAGATTTCACACCGTTTTCTGCTTGAACGCTGACTCTCGAGGAAATACTCACCTCTTCACTTGATGATGGACTGCTTGATAACTAATGATACTTTACAAACTTTAATCAAACTTCGTATCGTGTTGCAATGAGAATTACATCACTCTTTAATTACATCACCCTTTCATTACATCACTCTTTCCGACAGCTGGGCTTTGTGTCTAAACAGGTGACGAAACCTCCAGTCAGGGATTTTTTTATTCTTTGGTGGTTACCTCGTTTTACCTGCACAGATGTGTGAGTGTGTGTGTGTGTGTGCTCTATGAACTAAACCGAAAAACCTAAATATGACAGGAGTTCCTCCCTTCAGCTAATATCCCACATGGCTGGAAAGTCAAAAGTTCAAATGCTTGGGTAAAAGCTGGTAGCGTGTCTTTCATCTGCCTCTTCTTGCTCCGTCCTTGAAGTGAAGATGGTGGGCTTTCTCTTTTGGAAAGCCCAGAAGGCAGCCAGGCGTCTGTCTTTGATGTTATTCTCTCTCACACATCTGAGAGACCTCAAGCTCAGAGAAAAAGGCAGCGGAGATACATGAAAAGACAAGTCAAGAGTCCTGTCAATAGGATAAGACTGCATTTAAGTGATGAAATTAACTTTTAAATGAGTATTACACTGAAGGTAGATACTTCAATGGAAAAATTAGTGATCCAGATTTAATCCAGAAGAGTGACTGGGATTATAATTAGTTTAATTACCAAATAAAATGATCATCTCAAAATGATTTGATAAAAAAATATGATAATTCAGGACAGAAAATGGATATCTGTGAGATCAAAACACAACCCACTACTGGTTGATAGATACGATATAGACTTTTCTCTCAAGGATTTTATAGGAAACACTTCACAGTGCCCAGGTGGGGCTAATTTCAACCAGTCTTTTTGCTCTGCTATACACTCTGACTTGTGAGCACATTAATATGGGATTGGGACTGAAAAATAAAAACAATCCAGGTGTCTTAAACCTGCATTCTTCCTCACAGCCAGCAGGGGCAAAAGAAGTCAGATTTTATAGAAGTCTAGGAGAATTTCTCACTTGATTTATTATCTCAGTAAACAGTTTTCTAATGAGCTCATGGTCTCAGTCACTGGTTTAAAGTGTTCTTAAGGACACCATGATGATCATTTGGTAAATAAAGGTTCCATTTTAAAGTGAATATACATTAAGGCAGCATATACATTAGGGCAGGGCTACCTTGTGATTGACAAGTTGCTACCATGGCAGCCTGTCAAGTCACTATCAAGGCAACCTCCCCAGCTCCATCCTCTTGTCCTAGAGGTGTCAGCTCTGGCTCCAAAAAACAAAATGGCAATGACCAAAATGCCAGAATCCATGCTGTAGGTTCCTGGTGTTCAAGGTGCTGTTTGCTTCTGCTGGAACCTTTTTTGAAGCAGTTGTATTCAAGATCCTTGAACCTATCTAGTGAATAAACACGTATTCCCACCAGTTTTGAGCGGAACCACTGTGTTCAAGAATGGCATCAACAGAGGGTGTTGCACAGTGCACAACAACATGTAGAATATGACACACACAAGATAAGTTCTCAAGGAAAATTTGCTATTTTTTGGTTTCAGCTGGGAACCAACTTTTTAAGATATTAAACAGTTTATTTTTGGTGGAAATGCTCAGAAAAGTTCAAAATCAAACTAAAATAAGAAAAGGTGTTTCAACTGGAAAGGGGCTGGTTCTATGCTGTTGGGGGGGTTCTACCTAGAAACATCTGTAAAGAGTTCCGTAAAGAGCCTCCTATGAGAGGTTCTACAGAGAACAATTCTGCGATGTAATGGTGAGTTCTTGTTTGCACCCTTAGAAGGTAGAAAGGTTGGGGTGGAACCAAGAGGATTCTTCTAAGAACCCCTTTATATTCCAAAAGTTTAACCCACCTAGGGGGATCTGAGGGTTTCACCTATAAGCCTCTTGTCTTCAGAGGGTTCCATGAAGAACCATATTGTGGTCCTTCATCATTTTAATAATCTATGTTACATTACCTATGTTATTACTATTGCTCAAACATCTTTAACACTCATGCTTTCAACGATCCTTGAAGTCCTCTTTCTTTCATAAAGTGTTCTTTTGATGACAAGTGTTCCTAATGGAACCCCTAGTCTGACAAAGAACCTCTGACCAACCCTTTCTAACAACAAATGGAAAGAAACAAAGAAACAAATGGTTCTGGGTGGAACCTCAGACCTTCAGGAAGAACCTTTTTTGGAACTCATATATCTGAGAGTGTAGTGTCCACTTATCCATGAGCTCTAAAAGCCCTAAACCTAAAACGAAATAGAGGTAAACTTATAAGAAGAATTTTCAGTGGAAGTATGAAACAGAGAACACACACTGACTTAAAGATACATAAAACATAATAAAATAATACCAATATAGTAAAACCCACCAAGCATAAAACATCAAGACAGCATGACGTACACACACACACGCACACGCACACACACACACACACACACACAGTCCTATTTATCACCATAGCTTTTGATTCCTCAGTGAATTCATAACTATAAACAGCTGATCCATCATGTCTTCCATTTAAGCAGAAGTCTCCTGAGGAACCTGCAGCCTTGCAGTTGATCCCTCATCCTGTGTGTGTGTGTGTGTGTGTGTGCGTGTGCGTGTGTGTGTGGTACTGCATCGGATAAGATGTGCAGCAACATGTGGAAAATGGATGTGTTCCATTACTAAGTGAACATGAATTCATATAAGCAGTTTGTGAGTGTTTGTGTGTAAA